>PVKA01011288.1:34363-61568 GCA_004027165.1 Ctenomys sociabilis
AAAAAAAAAAAAAAAAAAAAAAAAAAAAAAAAAAAAAAAAAAAAAAAAAAAAAAAAAAAAGAAGTCACAGGACTATACATTGTTAGAGCTCTAAATTTCTGTTTAAAAATTTGTAAATGCTTATTGTTATTTTTAAAGATTTTTTATCTTTTTAATCTCTTGTTCATATACTGGAGGGACTAAAAGTTTACCACATCAATACCTGATATAAAATACCTGTTCCATGTTAAGTCTAAGATGTTTGATATCCAGACAGATAATGTGGTTAAGTTCAACTGCCTATGTTGTAGGGTAACAATAATAAGCCTCTCTTGTGGAGTGTTAAAAACCTAAATTTGCAAACCAAAACTTAGAGAAAAAGAAGAACTGCAAAGACAGCCAACATTTGGCCCTAGCCTTTCAAGGTCTGTGAAGATTCAGAACTTAGAAGTACCTGTACTATGACATCATGTAATTCAGTTGTGACCCAGGTTTTCTGATCAAGGAGATTTTGGGATCACAGAATGATGATGTAGAGTGTGCCTAAGGAGAGTCATATGGAGAGAAAACATTCTCTCAGGCTTTCATGGGGAGAAAATTATTCAAGCAATGGCCGTGACTCATCCACATGGCTGACACTGACAAAGGATCTACAAACTGTGGTACAAGGTTTCACTTTAAACCCCGACAGATTTGACTAACTTTATCAAATACAAAAGTCACATTTCTTGTTTTGTAGGCTTTGCTTTATCTTCGTCTTAATAATCCAGCATAAAAGTATGAAAACCAAGTATAAAAAATAAAGCCATATTAATATGCTATATTAATATGTAAAAGGCTCAAGTCAACAACTTCGGACATTGCCAGTCTTATGTAAAACCCGCTACTATTATGGACTCCTGGACTATATCGGGATATTTTGCTAACTTTGTGCACCTATAGTATTTAATCAACAATGGAATGCCCTTCTTTGACAAAATTAACCAAAAAAGCAGGATGGAAATGAACAACCATTTTATATCTGTATACTCAAAATAGTTAGGATAGATACACAGCTCTGTTCTCTTAATTCAATGAATAGAGAGGTTTGTTCTAATAGTGTTTGAGACAGGTTATCATGTCTGCATCTTTTACAATGAATAACCACTAAAACAACAATATACAATGTATTAATTATTTTAAATGTACTAGTAATCTGTTGTAAAACTGTCTCATTGCAATTTGTTTTTCAATAAAATTATTAAAAAAACAAACACAGACATTGTAAGGTGCATTTCATATATATATATATATATATATATATATATATATATATATATATATATTAGTAAAATCGAATGATCTTACATTAACTACAAGAAAATGAATTTTGAGCCGGGCATGGTGGTGCGTGCCTGTAATCCCAGCACTTGGGAAGCTAAGACAGGAGGATTGTTGTGAGTTCGAGACCAGCCTGAGCTACAAAGTGAGTTTCATGCCAGCTTGAACTGCACAGTGAGACCCTGTCTCCAAAAAAAAAAAAAAAAAAAGAAAAGAAAATGAATTTTGGATCCCTCAAAATTTAAACTATCTTGTTTTTATAATTTCAAACTAGGCATTACCTATAGGTTCAAATGTTTAAAAGATGCTTGAACTAAAAAATGAAATGTTATATAGCTATAATCTTCAGAAAAAGGAAAGCCACATAAATTACCGGATGACTGCTTTAGAACATATGATGTTTTGAAAAATGCAAAATAATATACAAAGAATGCTGCCATTAGGTCAAAATGAGCATGAAATTTGGATTGTTAATTCATTTCTATAAACAGCAACACACTGCCACCAGTCTAGTGGTTTCTGCATGGTTCAGGCATCCAAGCTCTGCTGGGTCAAATGTCCAGGTTCAGCTCTGCTCACGGGCTTGCCATACTGCATCAGAGATGTCAGCTGGGCTCCATCCTTTCTGGAGCTTCCACATTCATGTGGCTGCAAACTTCAACCTCTCTGTGACTAGAAGGCTCAGGTCCCTCATTTCTTGTTGCTTCCCTGTATGCACACATCCATCACTAAAGTATATTTGAGGCCCCATGCCATGCCACGTGGCTTTCACAAGTCTTCACACAGTATGATTAATTTCACTACCAAAGCTGTCAGGGATCTTTTGGGCTCACTGATTCTCTCCAGGTTTATATGATGCAGTCCAAATTATGGCACTCCCCTCCCCAGTGGTAACATGTTTGTTAATTAGAAACAAGAGAAAAATTCCATTTCAGTCCCTAGTCATTTGGTGTTTTTGCCTCAAGCCTGGGTAAAAATGGAAGGTCATGGAGGGTGTGTGTGGCTATGAAAATCCACAGCCACCTGGAAGGAGAAAGACAGGACAGGGTGGGTCACAATGACCCTTCAACCCACCACATCTGATGCCCAAACTCATTCGCAGTTGGCTCAACTACCTCCTGGGTGTACATTGGCTGGAACTCATATTTTACCGTCTACACATTTGCAGCACATTTGGGATCCTGACAACAGAGACCTCTCCTGCACTAGTATCTGCAGTCTGGGGATTTGATAGAGAATTCTGAGGAACTTACCTAAGGTTAGGAAGCAGCTTGGGTAAAATAATGCCTATCAAGTCAAGAATCACTAAAAAGCACAAACAGACAAATAGAATCTGCAAGCTTTCAAGGCACAGAATTTTTTGTAAGGAATATATGAAATTCTGGGTTGAGCATGTGGCTCAGAAATGGAGTGTTTTCCTAGCAAGCATGAGACTCTTAGTTCTATCATTAGTACTCTAAAGAGAAGGAAGAGGAAAAGGAGAAGCAGTTGGAGGAGGGGCAGGATGGAAAGAAGGTGGAGGAGGAGGACTGAAAGAAGGAGGAGGACCAAGATGGAAAGGAGGAGGAAGACGATGGATACAAGGAAGAAAAGGAGCAGGAGGAAGAGGAGTAGGATGGAAAGAAGGAGGGAAGAATGGAAAGAAGAAGGAGGAAGAGGAGGAGGGGAAGGATGGAAAAAAAGGAGGAAGAGGAACAGGATGGAATGAAGGAGGAGAAGGATTGAGAAAAGGAGGAGGAGGAGCAGGATGGAATAAAGGAGGGGAAGGATGGAAAGGAGGAGGAGCGGGATAGAAAAAAAAGGAGGAAGAAGAGTAAGATGGAAAGGAGGAAGAAGATGGAAAGAAGGTGGAGGAAGAGGAGGAACAGCAAGAGGAAGAGGAGAAGGATGAAAAAAGGAGGAGGAGGAGCAGGATGGAATAAAGGAGGAAGAGGAGCAAGATAGAAAGAAGGATGAAGAGGATGGAAAGAAGGAGGATGAAGAGAAGAGAAAGAAGAAAAGGAGGAGGAGAAGGGAAAGGGAAGGAAGGAGAAAGGTATATTTGAAATTCAATAGGAAAAATATGAAACTATGGGTTATTTAGATATATTATTTTCAGAATTATAAAATTTAGAGAAAATAATGTTAATATGATTTTAGTAAAGAATTATCTTTAAAGTGATAAAGTGAGATTTTTAAGCCAAAGGACCAAGGTTTCATCCCCAGTACCACATTCTGTGCTGGTCCTGAGAGTGGATGTGGTGGCACGCAGCCATAATCCCAACGCCGGGAAGTCTGAGCTGCATGGGGAGACCCTGCACCAAATAAATAAATAAAATCAGAGAGAGAGAGAGAGAGAGAGATTCTGATTAGTCTCTTGTAATTACAAACTTAAAAAGATCATCATAATTTAACCTGGACAAAAATAAATTTAAGTGAACTCTCATTTTACCAAGATGTCCCTGTATCCTGCAAGTACTTGTTCGTTTTTATGTCATTCTGCAAGCTGCTGTTCCTTTTTAATTATAGCTCTAAAATACAGATTTCAAAGCATGCTTTCTCCTGACTTACAAGCTGACCTAGGTAATACCAAAATTAATTTATAGTTAAACAAAAGTCATTAAAATGGGGAAAGATTATTGGACAGGACTGTTGATTGACCAACTTCTGTTCATTAATAGAGAGCCCCCAATAATTTCCTCCAAAGACACCCCAAATAATTTGGTCATTGGTTAAAAGACAAATTTTTGCAAAAATTAAAATAAGTCTTTTTCATAAAAGATGCTCAATATATTATATTCATGCCTTCCAAATATATTGTGTGCTACAGTATAAATTTTCTTTTATATAACATATGCCTTTCTGTTATGCTCTAAGTATTTATAAGAAGTTCGTGCCAAGCCAACATGACGTCACCAGCCAAATCATAATTTGCTAACTAAAACTTATATGATATATCTCCTATGTACATTTAGAGATGCTAAAACAAAATGGGAATTTCATATGAATGTTATACTATACTGTGTATAACTATTGGTATTAAATGATCTCTGCAAAATTATATAACTGTTGCCCATTAACATTTTACAGGGATTTAACTGCTAAAATATTCATGGTTTATTAAAAACAATAGTTCTCTGGTTATACATTATATTTCAAGGTACTTGATACTCAGATAAAATTCCAATAATCAAGTGTAGTGCTCAAACTAAGTATACTAATGCAGATCCAGATTCTCCTAAATATTATTAATTCCTATCTTATATCCTTATCTGTTGCTGACACACATGTCAAGCTAGGAAGATGAATCTTGGCCTTCAAACCCCACAGGAAAACTTAGTTAAACTAACTTTCCATGTCTTCAATAATAGAGACCAAAATTAACTGTGTGCACTGCCAACTTTTGGCTATGACACTCACGATTCCCATCAAAGAAGGACCTTGACAAGGTAATGCTGAGCCTAAACAATGCTGCCACCTGAACCAAGTGTGACAAAGAAGGACACTGGACATGGGCTGCCCCAACCTGCAGGCATCACTGGGACATCTACAAGCTCAAAGGTAACTGGAAATGTAACTGCCCTCTCCACCAGAGAGCAAGTAAGTCATCCAGTTCCCTGCCCTCACAGGAAACCTCACTATAGCCAGATCCATATACTTGACCTGCTTGGTCTTGCTGCTGAAGAGCAACAACAGAGCTTGGGTTCCATGGCCCACTTCGAGGCACCTTTGTCAGAGTCCCGAGTCTCACTGGACATCTCAGGTAAAACAATCTTTTCTTGCTGACACAGAAACCACATATAGTGTTGTTCTTGAGTTCTAAAATCATTATATTAGCTCTACATTCTCCATTGTGAGTTTGGAGACTATAGAGCTACAGTCTCTACAGTCTTTCGACATTTTATAGAGAGGCTATGCTAGGAAAGCAAAGCTGGGAGCCCATAGGCAGAAGAAATTAGCCAAGCAGGGAAGGAGAGAACTTGTTGTTTTGTGGTGGGTACTTGAAGGTCGTGAAGAAAGGCTTTGTAGCCAGCAGTGATTGCGTGAGTAGTGGGAATGAGGGTGAGTCTTAGATATTTGCTTTTGGTGATGGCCGACCTACATGACCCCTTCAGACAGGCCCATTCCTTGCTGACTTCATTCTCCACCTCTTTACCAATAGTTTCTTAAAGCTGTCCACTCAGCATATAATATCCTCGTTCTTCCTGCACTCACATGCAATGGTTCCAATCATTTAGCTCAAGATCTCAAAATTATTAATAATATGGTTACTCCTATTCACTCAGTGGTGCCAAACCCCTATTCTACGCTCTCTCATATCCCTCCTTCCTCTAGTCACTTTATTGTCCCAGACCTTAAAGATGCCTTCTCCACCATCCTCTTACATCTAGATTACCAGGACCCTTTACCTTCACATGGACTGATCCTCATACTCTCTGATCTCAACAACTTACAAAGATAGTCCTGCCTCAAGCGTTCAGAGATAGTCCTCACTTTTTTAACCAACCCTTGGTACTGCTCTCAAACCCTTGATTTCAAGTCCCATCTGCTCCATCAATATATCGATGACATCCTCCTTTGCCCCCCACTCTCATGCTCTGGCCCTGAAACACACAGCTGCTCTTTTCAATTTTCTGTCAGGATGAGGTTATAGGCCCTCTCCCTCCACAGCTCAGATAGCTTCACCAAAGGTCAAATATCTGAGACTCACCCTCACTCTCACTACTCATGCAATCACTGCTGTCTAAAATGCCCTTCTTCGTGACCTTCAGGTGCCCACCACAAGTTCTCTCCTTCCTTGATTGGGTAATTTTTTCTGCCTATGGGTTCCCAACTTTGCTTCCCTAGCACAGCCTCTCTATAAAATGTTGAAAGCTTCCATGATAAAGCCCCTTGACCCCACTGCCCCTATACATTCCTCCTTTCACAGCTATAATACGCCCTCCTAAGGGCCTCAGCTCTCACTTTACCTAACCCACCTCAGCCCTATACACCTCCTCTGAGGGTCACAATGCAGTGAATGACATAAAAAGGGACCATCCTTTCAGGCAATAGCCTACCTTTCTAAACAACTAGACAGCACAGCCCCAGACAGACTCCATGTCTCCACACACAACAGCAGCCACACTAGCATGAGACAGAAAGTTTAGTTTAAGACAATCTATCACAGTCCATTCACTCAGTTAACTTAGTGAGCTTATCACACATAAGACACTTCTAGCTCTAATGCCTCCTCATACACAGCAAATCCACTTAATCCTCATAGCGGACCCTTCTATTACTATTTCCACCTGTAGCCCTCTCAATCCTGCCACGTAATCCTATACCTCTGAAGAGGCCTCACTATACAGTTGTGTTAAGGTCCTACAGATGACCCCAACTCTCTTTCCTCACATTGATATCAAAAGTAAAAATTTCGACATGCTCTGCTGTGATGCTTTTGAAAACCTCTTCAACATGGCATGTTAAAATGAAACATTCAGATCATAGACCCACACCTTGCTTCCCCTCCTTTGTCCTTTCATTGTGGTAACATGTACTCAGAACATGTTCTGTTTTAAAACTTTTTTCAAGGTTTATTCAGTTTCCAGTGTGAGCCACCATTAATGATAAAACTTATAGTCGTAGCTGAGACACGAGGCACTAACTTCTACATGGCATGAACCATCATGCTGTCAACTTCCCTGACCCCCAAGAGGATGCCCCGGTTCAGAAGGAAACAGGCTAAGGGACATATTGCCCCTTTTATAACAACCAAAATGTGCGAATGACAGGTTATGGCTCTAGTGTGAATTGGTGAATTATTATGACGGTCATGCAATGTGGCTGAAGCCCTTCAAACAAAAGCTCATCTTCCCAGAGACCACCTCCCCCCTTCTTCTACAACTCAGCCCAAGATGAAATTTAAATTTCCTTTCACCTTTCCCGCCACCTCAGGGAAGGCCCCAGTCAGCTCCTCAGGTGGATCTAAACATCCCCTCAAACTCCACCCCTGACCAAAGGCCATAAAAGCCTCAGCCTCCCTTTGTTCCAATTCAGAGAATTCCTCATCTTCCCAAATGCTCTCCATGTCCTCTCCCTTTTTCTTCTGCCTGTTTCTCTGTTGTGATACTTTTGAAAACCTATCAGAGAGAGAGAGAGACAGGAGAAAGGAAAGGAATAATAATGAAGGTATACTATTAATTTCAATAAGAAATTCCCAAAACTAATTAATTTTGAGATAGAAAGGGCACACAAAATGTCAAATAGGATGAATATGAAAAGCCTTTGCAACATGCACCTATTTAAGATATTAATTTATAGATATAATTATTGATATTTGTCTTCCCAGAGACCACTTTTTGTGGTCTTTGCACCCTGGCTAAGTAGGAGAAGAAAGAGGGAGGTGGTCTCTGGGATATCAATAATGATATTTATAAATCCCTAAACTTTAATGGAATGTCATTTTAAAATGAATATTATTAATGTACACTAATTAGCACTGAATAGTGGAGTTGTATTTCAGGCATGTAAAAATATGATTTTGACCTATAATTTCATCTTCATGAAAATTATAAACTAATTGTGAGGAGAAAATAAAAATATATTTCTGAATAATACATAACACAGCAAATTTACCATTCAAGGAACACTACTGATAATGGCCCCTTCAAACATACACCACCTGTAAAGTTGGGAGTAAATGATGAGAATATGGAAGAGTAAAGCATAACTATATTCACAGACTAATCATTATTGTAGTTCATTTTCAATGTAAGTGATGGTAGATACATGATGTTAAAATTTTAATAATGTCTTAATAATAAATTTAGTCATATTTTTCATGGAAATTTTACTTAGGGGACTCAAAGGAGACAAGAAAAATATACATTCATCATTTTACCTTTGGTTTACTATCATGCAAATTTTTGACATAAAAATTTTAAGATCTGCAAGGAAAGTGTATAAACAGTATGAAAATTCCAGAATATTAAAAGGAGGAAAGGAAAGGCCTCCTTTATTAGGAGGCCAGGTAGTCTCTCTGTTAGACTCAAGAGAACAGGGCTTCTTTGTGACTCAGTTTCATTCTTTATCAAATTGTCTGTTTCTTCGTTGTATTTCACTAAATCAGTCTGTTTCCAGAAATTGAGTTTGATAGAAATATTGTAGGCAGTCAGACAAGGATAGGCCCTCAAGGAGACCTGTGGAAGACAAGCTGACTTTGGAACTTTGGGAGAGACAAACCCCTGCTGTGGGCTGGACCGCAAGACAAAACATAAGCGAATGCAGCCCCACACCTCCTTAGAGACAGGCATCTAGGGTTGATATTCTAAATGAATCTCTCACTTTAAGGACCCTGGAAGTCACTAACACAACCCCCTAAATGAAAAGTCTGGATTCTGTACTCGTGTCTGCTTGCCATGCCAGCTTGCTATGTGACTCACTTCCTCATTTGGCCCTGGATATAATAATATTACCTAAACAACTGTGCTTGTAATCTCATTGATTGACCATAGTTTTGTCCTACCTGATGCCCACCTAAGCAAAATTGTTTGCACGTTCTCCACCTTAGACCCACCACACTGTATGGCTTTACTCTGTAAAAAATCCATGGAAGACAGCTTCTGGGGCTTCCTGCTCAGATTGTCTTTCTGTTCTTTTGGACTGGAGCTTTTTTGCTCCAATAAATATATTCAGCTGTTAACCTTCATTGTTTCTAAAACTCATTCTTTGATTTTAGAGAACACAAACTTAAAAACCCAGGTACCTTTCAGGTTTGGAGTTTCATTCCAAACCTGAAAGGTATCAAATTTAGTATTATGTGTAAACTCATCAAAGAAATTTTGTGTGAGAAACTAAAAAAACTACCTTGTGTTATTTTCAAGAGAGGTAACACATGGGCTCAGTTTGGCTTTCCAAAGATGCTTTCAGATCATGATTGTTTTCTAATATCACAACAAAGAATGCTATGACAACAAACTTCTTTATCCACTTAGCAAACTCTCCTTTTATGAAGAAAGTATATTAATCCCACATTTTAAGATTTATTGTGGCACTCCTTTTTCCCATGTATCAGGTTCTCCGACCCTGTGACCTACTAGGAGGCAGGCAGCCCAGCGAGACTATTCAGTATCTATAGTCACACACCCACACCTCCACCCCCACAACTCACCTCCCACCCCAGCCCCACCACCCCTGCACCCACCCCTATCTCCAGTCACCCAGTGAGATGCCTCCCACAGATCCACAGGGCTTTAGATTCCCAGGGGCTTAAGCCTCACTGCTATCTGTTCATTTGAGGAATCTTGATTCCCCCGGAAGAAATTGTCTTCATCAAAACCAGCTCCTAATGCCAGGAAGGTTGGAGACAGTGTTCCACACCACCACGCTATGCTCACAAACTTCAACATTGAGTGCCTCATTTTCTTTCTTTTTTTTATTAATTTTATTAGGAAACAAATAGCAATGAGACAGTTTCAAAACCGATTAGTAGGACAGTTTCAATAATTAATACATTGCATATCATTGTCCTTGTAGTGGTTATTCATAGTACAAGAGGCACACGTGGTATCCTGTCAAAACACTGTTAGTACAAATTTTTCTTCTCATTGAATTAAGAGAAAGCATCTGTATATCTCGCATAAGTATTTTGTATATACAGATATAAAATGATCCTTGATTTGTATCCCCTTTTTTTTTGTTTTGTCAGAGATGGCTATTCCATTATCACTTAAATATTGTAGGTGTGTGAATTCAGCAAAATAATCCAATATAGTCCACTAGTACATAATAGTAGTGGGTTACCCATAGGACTGGCATTATCACTAGTTTTGGGGTTTTTTCTTTAATTGTGTTTATTTTTTTGAGTGTTAGGAATTGAACACAGGGTTTCACACATGGCTAGGGAAGTGTTAAACTATAGAGTACAATTCCTCATTAAATTTGAAATCTCTGAGGATAAAGGGAAGGTTTGCAAATTTTGATTTGAGAAAGGAGCTAATCACATAAAAATGTTTAGGAGTCAGACCATTACTGAACTTCTTGAAACAAAACTAAGAAAGGAAATGCAAAGTTAATGCTTACCCAGGTACTTGCTGCTGGGAAACTTATATCTATGGTTTGAAGTGATAAATAAGGAGATCTTCAAACACATAAATTCCTAAAAATATCTGTCTGCGCCATTCCTCGGGAAGATGCTGTAAGAGCTGGTCTACTATAGCAATGTGAAAAGAAAAGAAGAAATTGAGCTCAGAAAATAGAGGCTTCAACATAGCGTCAGTGGGAATTTTCTCAATGGTGGCATGAAAAGGACTCACGATGGTGAAAGGAAAGAGTGTCAAGGCTCTCATCTCTCAGAAGGACATTTAAGTAAGTGGTAGCTTCAAGTGGAGGAAAAAAAAAAGACTTTATGTGATGTATTTAAATGTACTTAAGGAAGGTACTTTTTTCTGTGAGACTTTAATTTTACATTAAATAAAGGCACACAGAAAACTAAATGAAAAATTGCATTAAAAAGACAATTTGAGGGCCAGCCAAATAGCTCAGTGGATTAAAGCGTCTGCAAGCAGGTGCAGGGCCAGGGGGTTTGATTCCTCAGGCCTGCCATGCTGGCCTCATCCCCAGGGCCTGCTAAGACGGGCAATTCAGACTGGGAGTGGTGGCGTGCCTGTAATCCCAGCTCTTGGGAGGCTGTAAATAGGTGGATCCCTACAAGTCCCATCTAGTAGTGAGACCCTGAACACGCTGTAAACCCTCCCCACTAAAAAAAAAAAAAAAAAGAACAAAGAAAAAAAAGACAATTTGAAAACCTAAGGGAAGAAAATCTGTTGGACCAAGTAAGGAATTTTACTAATATTATTATTACAACTAAAAACCTGCAAATCTATTTGAATTTAAAATTGAAAAGTAGTGCTTTTTATTCTTTTTATGGGAGGCAGGGGAACCAGGGATTGAACTCAGGCCCTTGTGCTTGCCGGGGAAGTGCTTATTCCACTGAGCCATTTTCTCAGCCCTGTCACAAGTTTTTGACTTGAGCCTTTTATGGATCAGCATATTAATATGGATTTACTTTTCATACCGCATTTTTATACTTTTCTGCTGGATGGTTAAGACCAAGATAAAGCAAAACTGGTGCAACTATTATGGAAATCAGTGTGTAGACTCCTTAAAAAACTAAGACTGGAAATTCTATTCAAACCAGCTGTTCTTCTACTGGGAATTTTTCTAGAGGAACTGAAAACATCATATCATAGTGATATATGTGCATCTATGCTTATAGCAGCATAATTTGTGATAGCCAAATCTTGGAAACAACCAAGATGCTAGTCACATGAGGAATGCATGAAAAAGATGTGGTATTTTTAGACAATGGAGTATTACTCAGCTATAAATAATGATGATCTCGAAGCTTTACATTTCAGTGGATACCACTTGAAGATATACTTGAAAGTGAAATAAACCAGACCCACATATGTAAATATCATGAAGTCTGCCTAGTATAAGAACTCAACAGAAGAAATAAAAATGGAAATGTATCACACACATAAAAGTATTGAGTGTCTCGTGGAGCTCACCATCCGGTGCATCTCCTCTTCCAGCCCTGGGGGCTTATCCTTCTCCAGCCTGATCCCACTTCCCCAAAGTCAGTCATTTCCCCTGAATGTAAAGTACACACCCTCCTTGAGACATAATTTGCCTCTTGGCTTATTCTGCAGACTGAGGCAAAGAAAAGCTCGTCTTCACTATCCTATTTCTGCAATGCCCAGCCTTGGGTCTACCAGTGATTTGCTTCAGGGCAATTCCATCTTTAATAATGTTTATTCATATTCCTTTGCAATAGATAATGATTACACACATACACACATGGAGAGCTGGCATGCATCTATATTGTATCTTGATCATTTTTCTTTCCTCTTCTCTTCTCTCTCCTGTCTCCCCATCCTCAGATTCCTTTACTATCTCTACCAATTAATCTAATTTTACAAATCTATATGAAGAGACCAAGGTCTGATTCTTTTTGAGACAAGGCTGATGTGAATTGTAGCAAGAAACTCGCTATTAACCATCTCTGGTGCACACTGGCTCACAGGAGGCAGGTGGGGTGTCATCCTCCCTCACACCATGGCTGCTGTGGTCCATGACTCCCGTCTCTCTTGCTGTTCTCCTGTATCAGAGCTCTCTCATAATTACTGCCCAGCTTTATATCCTAATAGCCATCCAGAAGTCTACTCAAATGCTGCTTCAGTGGTTTTCTGCCACTACAAATAGTATTCTTACCTGCTTTCTCCATTGAACTGCTTTCTTTTCCATTAATTGAATCATGTAGTCTTATCAAAGCTTATAGTGAATGTTTACATTTAAATTTTTTATTATAATAAAAGACACATTGCCCTGAATTGCCTCAAAATATTACTTCTAGTTTAAATATACTTATCACATCATCCTTGGCCCATTCTGCAGGAGTTCTAGACGCTGAGTGGCCGTAGCAGTGCCATCCTGGCTGCCTCGATGCCTTGAATGGACTCAAACTGTTTATCTTTCATGGTCATTGTGACTTTAGGGAAGAGCCAGAGCTTCACGGCGCCAGATCTGGGGACTGGTATGGATGAGGACCCTGGACTGTACTTAAAAAAATACAAAACAGTGATAGAAAAAAGCAGCATTAGAAATGATACAATTTTTTTTCTGTATTTTAGGGAAGGGTCCATAGGGTGCTCAGGGTCTCACTACTAGATCTGACCAACAGAGATCCACCTGTTAACAGCCTCCCAAGTGTTGGGATTACAGGTGCGCGCCACCATGCCCAGAATCAATCTCTCTCTCAGTGAGCCCCAGGGACAGGACTAGCATGGTACGCAGGCCCGGAGATAAAACCCCCGGCCCCTGTGGCTGCTTGCAGGTGCTTTAATTCACCAAGCTATCTGACTGGCCCTATAAGCATTTGGCAGGCCTGATACAAAATTTAACTAAATAATATGGTAGAAATTCAACACTGGTTACTGCATTACATGATGTTATCTTCAATTTGCTTGCTCAGTCTACCACATATAAACATACAAGATGTGTTTAAAGAGAAAATAAAACAATAACAAAATGTTGTAAGAAATTGAATGAATGAAAAAAGAATATAAAGAAAAAAATTTAGGCATTAACTGCTCCTTTCAAAAGCCCAGCAGAAGTTGATATGCAATTATCCAAACTATTTTGCATATATACTAAATATGTATTTCCCTTCTTTCATCCAATTATTTCTTTCCCATTGAACAAACTCTTTTCCTTTCACAGTATCTATTGTACCTTTCAGATTTTAATTACTTTTTCAGGTTCTTATAATAGTGAGAGATGCTTACACATGTGGATCTTATTTATTTCAGTTATAGTATAGCCTCTGGCTGCATACAATTATCTACAGAAGCCTAAAATGTGTCTTTTCTACAAGCTGAAGAATACTCTATCCCAGCACTCAGGAGGCTGAGGCAGGAGGATTGCTGTGAGTTCGAGACCAGCCTGAGCTACAAAGTGAGCTTAAGGCCAGCCTGAACTGCATAGTGAAACCCTGTCTCAAAAAGACAAAAAAAAAAAAAAAGAATACTCTATTATTTATCTTCTACCATATCCTTTAGATTCATGCCTCAGTTGATGGGAATTTGGATTGTTTCCAAATTGTGCTGCTGTAAACATGGGTGCACATATATCACTGTGCTATGATGCTATGATTTCAGTTCTTTTTGAAAAATACTTAGGAGGGGAATAGGTAGCTTGAATCAGATCTCTAATAATAGCTTTCTGAAGAATTTCCGTACTAATTTCCATACTGGTTGTACCAACCTGCACTGCCACCAACAATGGAGAAGGGCTCCTTTTTCCCCACTACCTCTCCAGTATTTGTTATTCATTAATTTCTTGATGAGAGCCATTCTTTCTTTCATGAGGTGGTATCTCAGCATTGTTTTAATCTGCATGTCTTGAATGATCAATGATGCTGAACATTTTTTTATATACCTATCTGCTATTTGTGTCTCTTCATTTGTATATTCAGGGGCTGAGGAGATGGCTCAGTGGAATAAGCACTTCCCTGGCAAGTGCAAGGGCCTGAGTTCAATCCCCAGTTCTGCCAAAAAAAAAAAAAAAAGAAACCAACCTCGTTTGTATATTCATCTCAGATATTCATTTCTGAACTGGGTCTTTGCATTTTGGAGGTCTCATTTTTTAAAATTATTTTTATATTCTAGATAGGAGTCTGGTTTGAAGGACCGACCACAATAATAATTTCCAAATTCATAGGCTTTCTTTCTACTCTGTTGGTGATTACTTCTGGAGTACAAATCTTTTCAAAATATGAGATCCCAATTTTTGATTCTCTGAAGTATTTCCCATGCAGTTTTATCTTTATTCATGAACTCTTTGCTTAAGTTTTCTATCTATTTTGTGTTCCAGAAGATTTAGTGTTTCAGTTTTAATATTTAAATCACTGATCAATTTTAACTATAGTTTTGTGCACTGTGATAGACACTGGGCCTCTTTTAAACTATTGACACTTGGAAAGCCAGTATTTCCAGCACCATTTATTAAAGAGGCTATCTTTCTTCCAATGAACATGTTTGGTCCCTTTGTCAGAGATAAAGTGACTGAGTGTGTTTTCAGCTGTGTCTACATTTTCTAATCTACTCCACTGATCCCCAACTCTGTTTTTTGCTCAGGACCATGCTGAGTTTATCACAGTATTTTTGTAGTATAATTTCAAGTCAGGAATTATAATGCCACCTGCATTTCCTTTGTTGCCAAGGATTGCTTTGGCTATTCTAGGTCTGTTCTTGTTCCAGATCAATTTTAGGAAGTTTTTCTTATTCTTCATCTGTAAAGCATATTATTGGTATTTTTATTGGGATTGTATTGAATCTGTATAACAATTTTTGCAGTATGCCATTTTCACAATGTTCGTTCTTCCTGTCCAGGCACAAGGAATATCTTTCTATTTTCTGAAATCCTCTTCTATATCTTTTTTCAGGGCATTATAATTCTCACTGTATAGCTCTTTTACTTCTTTTGTGAGGTTGATTCATATGTACTTCATTTTGGGGGGTGTTATTAGGAAAGGCATGGTTCCCGTACTTTCTCTCTTAGTGCATTTATTGATTGCATATACAAGTGCTACTGATTTTTGAACGTTTTTGAATATGCATCCTGCTATGCTAATGAATTTGGTTATCAGATACACAAGTCTCTCAATGGAGTTTTGGGGTCTTTATGTAGTGTCGTGTCATCTGCAAATAACAATAATTTCACTTCTTCCTTTCCAATTTGTCTAGTCATCCCCTCAAAAGCATCGCGCAGCTATGGGGCACACTTCTAGACTTTGTGGTTAATCCCTGATCTAGTGCTGGGATTATAGGTGTAAATGCTGCTGGGATTGTGGGTGTGAGTGCTACACCCAGGCTGGGTTGGATACAATGAATACAGGGCAAGAGAGCCCGAGAAGCCAGAGGCGCACGCTAGCCTTGTTGCCATACTTCTCCCACTTGCCCTCGTTGTTCTCCACCACCGTGACCTGCTGCCCTCTGCCGTGCGCCACTTTGCCTTGGAGCCAGCTGAGTATGGACTAAAGTCTCCACTCACTGTGACGTAAATAAACCTTTCTTTCCTTAATTTGGGGTGTTGGATATTTTGTCCCAGGAATAAGAGAAATGTAACCGAGTCACAGTCATTATTTCTTTTACTTTTCTAGTTGCTCTGGCTCATGTTTCCAGAACTGTGTTGAGCAGGAGTGACGACAGTGGCCATCCTCATCTTTTCTGTGATTTTAAAGTGAAGGCTTTAAATTTTTGCCCATTTAGTATGATGTTGACTATTGGTTTGTTGTAGATGCCTTTTATCAGGTTGAGGTAAAAAACATATATTGTGATTTTCTATACTGTTTTTATCATGAATGAGTGTTGGACTTTGTCAAAGGTTTTTCTGCATCTATTAAATGATCATGTGATTTTTGTCTCTGGCTCTGTTAATGCGATATATTACATTTTTGGTTTTGCATATATATAGAACCTTCCCTGCATTCATGGGATTCCTACTTGGTCATGATGTATAATCTTCTTGATAATTTGCTGAGTTCTTTTTGCTAGTATTTTGTTGAGGATTTCTGCATGTATGTTCATTAGGGAGACTGGCCTGTAGTTCTATTTTTGCTTCGATCCTTCTCTCCTTTTGGAATCAGAGTAATATTTGCTGCCCCTGAATGAGTTTGTGACAATTGCTTCCCTTTCAATTTCATTGAAGAGTTTCAGGAATATTTGGATTAACTCTTCTCTAAATTTCTTATAAAATTCAGCGGTGAATCCATCAAGACCTTGGCTTTACTTTGTTGCTAAGTTTTTTTATTATATTTCCAATTTCGTTAACTGATATTGGGTTATTCAGAATTTTTTATTTACTTGATTCAGCTTTGATAATTCCTATGTGTCTAGGAGTCTGTCCATTTCTTCTGTAGTTCCCATCCTGCAACAATAAAGACTTTTTAAAATAAGTATTGATAACCTTCTGAATTTCTATAGGGTCTACAGTGATTTCACCCGTTTTGTTCCTCACTGCTTAAATTTGAATTTTTCTTTCTTTTTTAATGACATTGGCTAAGCATTTACCAATTTTATTTATTCTATCAAAGAATAAATTTACTCATTAATTCTTCCAATTGTTTTCTTCATCTCTGGTGCATTTATTTCTGCTCTGCTCTTTAAATTTCTTGCCTTTTTAGGGTTTGGACTTGACTTGCTTTTTTTTTCCTAGGTGATTGAGGTGCATAAAAAGATTGCTCATTTGGGCTAATGGAGGGCACACTGGGCTTTGGAAGCACTGGACAGCAGAGATGTCTGACCTGACTTATGCAAGGAAGTGAGTCCCTGGGATGAGACCTGAAAGGGCTTTCATCCCTCCCTCTGCCTCTCAAGTCTGCCTGCTGCCTAGCCACCAGGGCAACAGAAGCTCACCTCCACCAGATACGTGCACCAGGACATGTCAGGACTGAGACTTCTGAAACTGTGAGCTAAAGCAAACCTCTACTCCTTTAAGTTGGTGGTGTCAGATATTTCTCCCAGCAATCATGAAAGTCACACAGAGAACCAACTTGCAGACAGTCTGGGTTCCTGGGCTTTCAGGTCTACTTTTTGCAGTTTTCTCCTGAAAAGTATGTAGTGATCTCTTTTAAACATACTTGGTTTGAAGTTGACATTGTCAGCAACCAGAATATCAACTCCTGCTTTTTCTGGTTTCCTGGTATTATTTTCTCCATCCTTTTGCATTCAGTCTATGAATTCCTTTTTGAGTTAAATGTGCTTCTTGTGTGCAGAATATTGTTGGATCTTGTTCTTGGTCTATTCTGTCAGTCTACTTCTTTTGATTTGTGAATTGAGGCCATTGGTTCTCCTTTGCTTAATTACTTGCTCTGCTAGTTGCCTGATTATTTTCTTCTATTGCTTTTGAAACTGTGATCTTCTTTTCTTTTTCTAAAATATCTGTCTGTTCTCTTTCTAGGTTGGGTTGGTTGCCATAAATTTCTTCAGTTGTTTTTTACCATGGAATATCTAATTTCTATACTAAATTTCCTAGATAATTTGGCAGGATGCAACAGTCTGGATGGAAAGTTGTTTTCTTTCAGGACCCGAAATACCACGTTAAGTTTTTCTTGATTTAATTGTCTGTGTTGAAAAATCTGCCACTATTCTCATTTGCTTTCCATTACAGGTGATCCATTTCTTTTCTCTAATATTTTTTAATATTTTCTTCTCTTGCTCAATTTCTGCTCTGAAAAGTAAAGCTGGATCTTACATAACCATGGTGCAGATCTACAGTGACCCCATAGAAGGGAAATCCAGCAAGCAGAAAATGTGCACCTTCTTGCCTATCTCTTTCCTCTTACCACAGAGATGATCAATGTGTTTTATCTTTTTGAGCCAGCAGAGAGATGGGGCAGCAGGTAGGCAGAATTGAGGAAGGAAGCAGCATGCCCTTCAAAATGACTGACTATGGCTCTCCTGGGTCCTGATCATCCAGGAACCCAGACTGCCTACAAGCTAGTTGTCTGAGTCACTTTTGTGGTTGCTGGGAGAAATATCTGACACCTCCAACTTAAAGGAGTAGAGGTTTACTTTAGATTAGTTTCCAAAGTATCAATCCTGGCATGTTTGGCTGCTCCAAAGCAGGAAGTCCTGGTTGCATGGGTCTTGTGGAGACAGCTGCTAGGGTCATGGTGTTTAGGCAGACATAAGAGGCACAGCAGGAGATGAAAACCCTTTCAAGTCTCACCCCAGGGACCCACTTCCTTGTGTAAGCCAACTATGACACCTCTGCTGTCCAGTGTTCTTCCAAAAACCTCTCTATATTCACATAAGGTCTTGGGAAATAGTCTCTGTATCAATCATAACATGGGGTTTCCTGGGCCAGGGAGATGGCTCAGTGGAGTAAGGGCTTTCCTGTCAACACAAGGGACTGAATTCAATTCCTTTTTCTGCCAAAAAAAGGAAAAAAAATGGTGCTTCCTTGTGATGCACTCCTTCTTTCTTCAACTGTTCACAGAACATAGTGGAGTGTAGAAGGCAAGCTGTGGGGCTCCTCCGTATAGACTGGGTTCCAGTGCTGCTCTTCCAGTCCCTGCTTTAGTCCTTGCTTGCTGCGAACTTCATTTCTGCATTCATACCATGAATGCTAATATTTCAAAGCCTGTTCATCTCATGATTTTAAGAACCATGTCAAAAATGGAAACAACTCAGTATCCTCCTGTGGGAGATCAGTTGCATTAATCTGATGCAGAGCCAAGAGAATATGATGGGAGTGTACTTTATGACATAAAAATGCCCAGAATTAACTGGCACATACAATTGTAAGTGACCAAGAAATATATTAGCTAAAGCTAATTCTGTAAGAAAAAAGAGGACACATATTGTATACAGGATAAGAAGATAAAAATAAATACTTTAGTGGATTACACATTCTTTCTGGATAGAAATTAATGATTTTCCCCTTTTCATGGTTTTTAATTTTCCAATGAAACATAAATTATAGTAATAATTGCAGTAATGAATGACAAGCAATTGTAGAGCACTTACTCAGTACCAAGACATACCTGAATATTATTCATTTCATTCAATGTAGGTATTGTTATTACTGCACTCATTTCATAATTGCAAAAAATAGCAAAAGCAAGATCCAGAGAATGAAAGCATATTGTATTTACCTCCAAGTGTTACGGTTAATGTTACTTTGAGGACCTGGAGAACCCAATGCACTACCAATTAACAATAAACAAATGAAGAATTGACTTCTAGGATCGCTTTTGTTTTACGTTTTTTCACAATCTAACATTGAACTCACACAAATCTGCCTATAGGACTAATTTTCTTGAACCTCTAGGATAAAATTTATCAGAAATTTTTCTGGTTGCTTTTGAACTAAACTAATGGTTTATTCTGTGGAAATATCAGGGATCAGAAGGCTTTGTGGGAGTAAAACATTGAACACCATGCAACATTCATCAGTCTACTAATATTGCTTTAAGTTTGGAAGAGTCAAAAACTATGGATCTTTGCCTTAGACATATTCTATATAATAGGTTCTGATAGCTTTTGATGCCTCAAAAATTGACAAGAAATGCTTCAAAGGCTTGGCTTTTCTAGTGTCTGCAAAAATACTTATAGTCACTCCCTTTCTGCTTCACTGTTAGTAACCTTTGTCTCATCTCTATTTGTAGAAGGTCAGACTGCCTTGACTGCTAGTGTACAGATTGTTTTAAGCCACAGAAATCAACTATACAAGTGAGGATGCTACTCATTCACAAAGAAAAAATACATTTCCTGGAGTGGTCCAACACATGTCCCTTTACATGTTTGTCCAACACATGTCGATTTACATGTTCCTAGGAAGGCTACAGGAAGGTGATTGGAGAAGATGTACTTAAGCCAAAATATTTCTAATGATACAAAAATTGATAATTTTTTTTATTTTATAGAGTTTCTTTTAGTGATTATATGCAGTGAGGTGATCAGTAATAAAATTTCATTTGACAGTTGGACTACAAAAGCTAGCAATGAAATTATTTTTTCTAGGATTATTTGAATAGTATTATATGCATCTACCTGTGGAAATATATTTCCCTAGTTCTTCCTACATACTAGATACTAAATGAGATTTTCATTTCCATTTTAGGAAATGTTTTTGGTTGTTATTAACACACATATAGTGATTCCCATTCTAGTTCTTTCTATTTGCGCCTTTCTTCTGCAGTCGCCCATTGCAGGAGCTGGAGAAGCCTAATTTCCACTTATTCTCAAAAATTCCAGAGTCAATCCCAAAATACAAGGAGAAATTAATCACAGAAAAAGATGTGTTTATTTGTAGAATATTTAACCTGCCTCACGCAGTTCTCTAAAGACCGTCACTTAATTTTTACAAAATTTTTATTTAAAAGTTTCTTAAAATAACATTATAGTTTCACATGAGCTACCTGAAATAAAGTGAATTCAAGCAAATGAAAAAAATAGAAGCAATAAAAGGAATGGAGATTTTTATAAAAACAAAGACCAAAATGTCCCTGAGAAGGTGTAAGGTATCTTTTCACATTTAGCTTATAGTAGCTGCTAAATAAATGCTTGTGGAAATAGTAAGTATTATAGGGAAACATTTCAAGGGCTCAAGAGGCCCTGCATAGAAAAATAATAAGGGAAATGATAGCTTCTATAAAGGACTATTACCATATGCTAAGGAACCCAAGGCTTAGCTATGTTGCCCTAGCATAACCAGAGCCACATCTTACCACTAAATTTTGTCTACAAAATACGTATCCATCAGACATGACTTACGCTCTTAACCGCATGAATCAGAACATCCTGCACCCAAGCCATTGGTGGCTTCACATCTGGGAAGCCAATGAGTAACCATCGTATTTGCATATTTCTCTAGATTCAGTGTCTCTCGTGACTAAGAGCATCTCTTCTATGTTATACCTAACCACAGACCTCTCTAATTTCTTTTTCCTGCTCCAAGACCATATCTTGAAGCTATATGATTAATAACAGTCCTTTTTTAGAAAGATGAAATAATAAGAAAAATTTGTGAAAGGAAAGCAAATAAGGAAATCAAAATAAATTATAACAATGAAGAGGACTCACAGAAAGACACAGAAGAAAATGTTTTTACCTAGCAGATAACCAGAGACCAGTAGGCCTCTTCCAAAGCAATTCTCATTGCTGTTGAAGTAAATTATTTGTTTTGCATTGCACTTTGCTCACTTTTAGTATTAAAATAATATTTCTTACTTTTTAATTCCATGTATATGTTTCTTTAACATATGAAACAGAGCATCTGTCATTTTACTGTGAGAAGAAAGTGCTAATTCTCCTATCCTGTACATGTGAAATGACTGAGCTTCTCTACCATCCATGGCAACTTTCAAGTGTTCAATAAATGTCTGATGAAGTACATTCTTAGAGGAACTTTAAGAACTTGTTGCATTTTGCACCAAAAAAAAAAAAAAAAAACACAAATTTTCTTCTACAAAGAAGGGAAAGAAAATCAGATTTCTGCTTCATAGCTTCAAATGATACATTGTAGTCTGCTTACACAAGTTAATGCTATAAGAATTTACCCTGGGGAACAGAGGGAAGAGGAGGAAGCAAGGACATGGGAAGCAACAGCAAATGGAGATGTAAGAGGAGCAGCAGGAAGCTAAGACATTTAAGACACATAACCAGCATCCCGTGATCTTTCTCAGGGTGTGAAACCCTACCTAAAATTTCAAGCACTTCCCTAAAAGCTCATCATGTCCCTGCAGGAACTGAAAAATATATGGCAGAGGAAAAACAAAAACAAGGACAACACCTTGAGGGATGTATATCAAACCAAGATTTACAGTGTATCAGAAAATTACAGAATTTTTATACAGGACGATCCATATCATTTGAATTGTCAATTTTTTCATTTCGTTCTTGAGAAATGGTCACCAAAGTGTTCATCATTCAGAACTCTTGAGAAGACAAAATGGCTGACATCCATAAAAAGTAGAATCCCATGACCTTTCACAGAGGGCATGTCCAACAATGACACTTTCTATCAGGAAGATGAAGTGTGTTTGTGCAAAAACGCTCTTACTATGCAAAGGCTAAATTCTCTATTTCTTTACTGATATTTTCCAGATTTCTTGGTACATGTCTGCCAGAAGCATCTCCTGTCATTAATGCTAATAATATTAGCATTAATGACCAGTCACCGAAAATGCAAACTGTTTTCGTACTCTTGGTTCTGTTGTTACTCTGGATATTAAGGCCCACTCATGTGTGGCTGCAAAGATCTTTCTTTGTAATGGAGGACTCTGGCGGGCTCACTGTGCGCTGGCAAAAGACTGGCAGCCTTTGAGTCATTGATAGCAATAACCTTGGCTTCCCCAGAAAGTCTCTATTTTAAGGATTTTTCAAGAAATATGCTTGGACTCATCGGTATCCTCTTCAGAATTTAAATGTAGTTCAGCAGCAAAATTTTCTCTAATATATTTTTAATGTGTCATGTTGGTTGCTTAGCTGGAGACGCAGTAACTCATAAAGAACTGCACAGGCAGCGCCAGTGGAGGGACACACGGCTGGTGGCTGAACACAAACAGAGCGAGCTGTGGCGCCCACTGTGGTGCCTGCATCACCCATCTTCCTAATTAAATGTGTTGTTCTTTGGCCTCACTGCAAGTGTTTATATTTCACTGTCAGAACCATGTGCCTGATGCATAGACAGATAATGCTATAGTTGTCTGTCTGTCTGTCTGTCTCTCTCTCTGTCTCTGTGTGTGTGTGTGTGTGTGCACATGTGCACACACATGCACATGTACTTTGATTGATAAAATAATTTTCCCAGCATTTTCATTTATTTATTTATTTATTTATTTATTTATTTATTTATTTATTTATTTATTTATTTTTGTGGTACTGGGGATTGAACTCAAGACCTTTTGCTTGTCAGACAGGCACTTATACCGCTGAGCTATCTCCCCAGCCCTTCCCTCCATTTTTAAAAACAAATAAAATCACAATTAACCAGATGCTCTTATCTCCTAAATTTATTTAAAAATATTTACTCAGAGCATCCTAGACACATATGTATTTAGGCAACATACTTTAAGAATGATGTGTTTCACCAGAGGTGAATATTTTGTGTTTATGGGCATATCAATAGACTTCACAAAGTAGTGTTTAAAGAAACTTGGAGACCTGCCATCCTCAAGACTATATTGTTACACTGCTACAGATGCCCACATGTGACATGCATGCACACACACACATGTTCACTCATGCACACAGTGAAATTTCTCTATTTAAAGACCTTTGTGTCAACCGATGTCTCATTCTGTCATCAGCTACACGTCATGTGACCAGAAGCCCTTAGCTGTATGAACTCTACGTACAGTAGATGTCTTACTCTCGGCTGTCTTTCTTCTGAGATTCCACTTGCAATGTGCAGCCCCATTTAGTCAGGAGAGCAAGACATCACAATGTACCGATGACGATCACTGGTGACTTACTTTCCTATTTGCAGAAGATGCTTCTGTAACATCACATTGTCATGCTGATCTCAAATCCAAAGCAGCATGACATATTCTGTGCTTGGAGACAACTTGCAGGTTGTCAGTAAGAGGAAACCACCCTCCCTCAGTTATCAAATCTGTGGAATGGTTGACGTTCACTGTCAGAGAGCCTAGAATGATAAAACCAACCTGAAAGCAGTTTCAGTCTTCAAAAACTTAAGCTGAGCATATTTACACAAGGTTCATGCATTATCTAAATATGGTGCATATATACGGCATTATAAAAATGTTTCTTGTATCAAATAAAATTAGAGTACTTAAACATTAGACTGTCCCTTACTTTATCTCAACACTATCTATTATTTAATAGATTAAGTATATGATAATGTAACCTCCATAGATTTTATTGAAGAAAAACTAAAATAGAAAGTCTTAATTAGTCACCAATTCTTGGGTCTAACAAGTAGGTTTAACTTTTTTTTTTTTTTTTTTGCTTTTGTTTTTAATACTTTGATTTCAGTGGGGTAAACAATTTTCCTGTTAGAAACTAAATGGGACTTCAGATGTATTTGGACTAAGGGATACAGGCTTCACAACATATCACAGAAGAATTGATCTGTAGTTATTCAGAGCTTTGCTTTATTTCTATAAACTGTACATGTTCTTTGGTCCAGTCTTTATGGAGGTATAAAAATAGAATATACACAAAGGTATCCTAACCTGTAACCGATGTATCGCAGAATCAATTTCTTAATTAAAGATGAAGGAAGGAAATGCCATTACCGATGCTTAACATGTGGCAAGACTCTCTCCCCCACTTTCCATTGCCAGAAAAGTGGGAAAATATATGCTTCTCATTGCCATTGCAGAAACAAAGATTGATTTAGGCTCTTGGGAGAGCTCCAGTGTCAGTCTACGGCCACCTTCACCGCTCATTAGGCTTCACGTTCCATTAACCACTTCAAGGTAACCCGAATCATGAATTTATACAGAGTCAGAGATTGTCTTCTTAGTAAGAAAAACGACAACCCAGAGTTTATAACAGCAGAGAGTTTCTCTTCTGAACTCCACAAGGATGAAAATAAGTATTTACTCAGCCAAACTGATAGAGTATACAAGTCCTAATTTTTGTCTAACAATTTCAGATAGATCTTCTGAAAAACTGGAAGTTCCTCGAACCATTGACTGAGACAAGAAAGCCCCTTTTTTCCAAAGAAATTCATGAGGGAATCATTTAAATCTTGGATGAGAAAGTTGTGAGATAAAAAAATGAAAATAAATGTTAAGAGTTTGTAGGACTAGGAAAATATGTTTTGATGAAAATGCTTCAGTTTTAAGATAAGAAAGAAAACATAGAAACAGATAAAATAAGGAAGTACAGTGATTATTTTATTCTCATATGGAATTCTGTTGACACTGTAGGACAGATTTTTGCTTTTGCCCATGTCTGACTGTTGGCTGAGTCTATTGCTGAGCTGTGAATTAACACTGACTTTCACAAACAGTCGTAGCTCCTTTTTACCTGCTTCTGTAATGGTCTGGACCTTTGAAGAAGTGACACTTCTCTGTGTTCACTCTTTGTTGGTAAGGATAACTATTGCCCTGTTCCTGGAAACAGCAGTGTTTCTGTACACAGGATTGTAACAAGAGGTAAACAGTATTGTGAAGGAATCAGAGTCGTGAAGCTGGGCTTGTTATCTGGATTCCTCTACAGATCTTCCACCACAAAAAGAGAAAGTCCCAAAAAGTGGAAAAGTGAGTTTATTCCTGATTTGGCCAAATTTGGAGGGCAACTAGTCAAGCCCCTGGAATAAAAATACTCCCATTTATGGAAAATATTCCAATTTGTGGAAATGAAACAAAAGCTAAGGAATTAGTTGAACTCTGGCCCCTCAGGAGGCCAATAAATGATTCTATTGAAAATGCTTTGTTTGGGAGCTTTGCCCCGGGCTCAAGGACACTAAAGAAATAACTTAGCAGCTTCAAAAATCTTAACCTTTTTTTGGCAGAACCAAGGATTGAACTCAGCTCCTTGTGCTTGCCAGTGAAGGGCTTATTGCACTGAGCCATCTCCCTGGCCCCCAAATTCTTAACTTTTAAAGATCCACTTTAACTACTCAATTGCATTATGAATTAATGTTTGTGAAATAAGGTAGCTTATATAAGATAGCTCATCATTCATTAATTTCTTTAATCTTAAAACTCTGAGAGAAATCTTTTTGTTTCCACCTTCAATGGGAGAAAGTTAATGCTCAAAAATGACAAAGAACTTGGTCAGTTGAAGAGAAATTAAAGCGTTATGCACAGATCAGGACAGCTTTGAGCACAAGTTGTTCAGGAGACAGGGTGAAGGGTGGGTGAAGAAGCAGAGGGGTTATGTGCCCTCCAAAGCTTGGGGTCCCCATTCTCCGTGAATGCGCCCCACAGCAGTATTTGCTGCTGTTGTATGCACCTATAATGTCTTCAGTCAAAAGGGAAATTTGCCTACTTTAAATTCTCATATCCTTTTATTAGCACTTTCCTGACCCTTTTTGTCATCCCTGTCACAAATTCCCTGGAGTAACAAACATTTATCCAGCATCTTCTGTGACCAAGACTCTACGTTTAGTGCATTCATACAGCAATAAACTGGACAGTAACCCTGAAGGATAACTTTATCCTAATGCCAGAGCAGGTGAATATTACCTCATGTGGGAAAGGGACCTAGTACTCTTTCTTAGCTAAGGAAGTGAGGCAGGCGGATTATTTTGTGTTACATCAGTAAGCTCTTACTGTAGTATACAAGCATCCTTGAAAAAAGCAGCGAGGGTCAGGTAATACAGAGACAGAAAGCAAGCTGCAGACACCAGAAACCAGATGCAACTTGCTGGTTTTGACAGTGGTGACTGCAGTGCGCGGCAAGCATTTCCAAATTCTGGAAAAGTCAAGGAGCCAGGCTCTCTCCTGGGCCCTCCATGGGGTGCATCTCTGCCAGTCTTTGACTTGGACCCACCTGTGCTGATTTCTGACAGCTTCAAGACGATAACGTTTTGTTTGTGGTTGGGTGGCAACTGTAGGACATTTACATATTTACACTGATGAATGTGACTTCATGGGCCATGAACACTAATATCTTGGCTCCAGAGCCAATACTGGGAGCTATTACCAAATGCAGTTACTTTTGGAGTAATTGTGGATTCTGCTTGTGAATATGTTAATTCTCCGGCGCCGCTCCCGTCCCACGGAAGAAGACACTCAGACACTCAGCAACGGGTTCAGCAAGCCTTTATCGAGTGGGATGCAAGCCTCTACATGCGTCCGCTATCCGCGGCTCCTATCGTGCAAGCATGGCGAATCTCGTGATACAGCAAGCTATATAGATTTCACAAACCAATCACAATTGCACACGTGTTTAAATAG
>PVKA01011289.1:0-61466 GCA_004027165.1 Ctenomys sociabilis
TTTTTTTTTACTCCTAAATATTGAATCATTTGTTCTGCTTCTAGGTGGGGATGCAGTTCTGGTTCACCTGCATCCAGCTGAAGTCCAGCTTCTCCTTCATCTTGAGTTCTTTTGGCTTGTCCTGCAAGCAAGAGCCAAAAGTTTCCTAATAACTTTGAATAACAATAAAAAAAATAATGAACCTAGTATTTAGCATCATAATATAATTCAAACTTGCAGTAACACATTGCTTGTAATAGTGAAAAACTAGAGATGATTCAATAGTAGAAAGTCACATTTTGGCTTATATATCCACATGACAGAATGTTTTATAAATGTATTTATTTATTTATTTATTTATTTATTTGTTTATTTATTCATTTAGTACAGGGTCTCACTATGCAGCTGGGATGTGTAATGATTCTCCTGTCTCAGCCTCTTCCCCAAAACGGGGATTTACAGACACTTGCTACCATGCCCAGCTTCAGTGGCCAGCACAGCATGTCAGGAATTCCAGAGCAGGCACAGCATGGGGTTCCAGATTTCGAATTCCAGTCCTTACACTTGCTAAGCAGGAGCTTAGACTGCCAAGCTATCTCCCTAGACCAGACAGAATGTTTTTTAAAGTTTAGAAATAATAAAGTAAATAAATGTATTGGCATAGAAAGTAGGAAAGCAAATTCTGCAACAATATGTACTGTGTGATCCCATTAATATTTAAAATGTGTGTATATATATATATATATATATATATATATATATATATATATAGTTATCTTTAAACATAAAGGTCTGATAATATTTGACATGTTTCTTCTGTGTTTTCATATTTCACCCTTTAACATAGATGCTTTTATCTTCTTCTTTTTTTGCATTTTAAGTAATAGAGCATGTTTCATATTTTACTATTTAAATGTTTATTCTTAGTTTTTAAAAATTCCACATCTATTTCTTTCTTTCTTTTTTTTTTTTTTTTTTGTATTTTAGGAGAAAGGTTTTCAGGGTATTCAGGGTCTCACTACTAGATAGGACTCATAGTGATTCTCCTGTTTACAGCCTCCCAAGTGCTGGGATTACAGGTGCGTGACCACCACACCCAGTCTCAATTGCTGTCTCAGCGGGCCCCTGGGGCAGGGCCAGCAAGGCGGGCCAGGGGATGGAAGCCCAGCCCTGCACCTCCACATCTATTTCTTTAACTATTTTTCTTAGCTATTTCTAAATTGCTTGGGTAAGAAATCTAACCATTTTTATTGCTAGGTTTATCTAGAAGCCAGCCATTCACCATCTCTGACATCTTAAAATCACCAAACAAAGCAAGATAGAGTCCACATCTTCCCCATGTGTTATATAACAACTTGGCTCCACGGATGGAGTGAGACCTGGAGAGTCCCTTCCCCAAGCTTCGCTGCTCTTCAGAGCCCAGCATGGACGCCAAAGCAAAGCAAACTATTTTAACACAGCTGAGCTCCCAGAATTCCATATTGGTGGCTGACTTCCACAAAGCCAGTGTGACTCCCTCCTGTGAGAAAGCCACTCTTGCAGGCACACCTGTTCCAGGCCTGAGGCTCCCTGGGCCACCCCACACCCCCAGCTCTCCATGTCACAGGAAGAGACTAAAATCTTCCTTTGTATCAGTGCCTCATCTCATGACTAAAGTGAGTTTCTTAGCCCAAAGGCCCTGCTCCCACTGGAGACAAACCTCAGAAGGAGGATATATGTAGATGATGAAGGAAGTGATCACATCACGTGACAACAGCATGGCAGACCTTGGGGGCTACAGCCCCAGCGGGAAGGACCAAGCACACTTCTGTGTCCTGTGTTAGGCAAACTTACCCTCAACAACCAGACTATGCAGAAGAAACTGGATTCTCCGCTGGCTGCAGAAGACAATGTGGGGCCCTATCAGTGCAAGGCTGGGTCTCCAGGTGGGAGCGCTGAAACTGGTCTTAGGTGCGGAAGGCTTGGAATAGCCTCCTGGAAACTGGCTGTGTCCCACGCCCAGCCCCTGCTCTCTAGATGCTGACACCCAGGTAAACAATTCTCCTGAGCTGAAGCTCCAAAATCTACTGTGAAATTGGGATTGTTAATAGAAAGGATTAGCATATCTGACTGTTACCCTTCAGTTATCACCAGTTTCCTTAAGAGAATATGTATTAGTTGGCCATCACCTTGTTGGGGCTGAGGAAGAGGAATCCAAACAGAAGCACTTGATGGCAAGAGGGCCCACTGAAAGCACAGAACACTTGTCCAGAAGTTGCTGAGGAGGGAACAGAAAAGAGTGACAAAGCTGGCCCAGCACCCTGAGCAGGGAGGGAAGCCAAGCCCCCAATAGTGCCCGCTGAGAGCACTGCAAAAGGAAGCCACCAACTGGCCCCCGGCGGGAGGAGAGGATGGGCACGCCCTGGCCTGCTGAGGCATCTGGAGTTCACAGGGCCACTGGCTCTCCAATCCAATTACCGGCCTCCCGCTCCCGCCCAGGCAGTGGTGGTTTCCCCAGACAGAAGGGCTTTGTTGCTGGGGGAGCTGGTGGGAAGCAGCCAGAGTGCCGACTTCTGGGTGGCTACCTTGCTCCTGCAAGGGCCGGCTGAGGCCACAGCCTTGTGGCTGCGGGTTTCGTCTGATTTCCGCTAAGCATGTTCTGTGATTCTCTTTGTCACCAGCCTCTCTGCAGGAGTCAGTTCTCCTTGGTCTTTTGCTATTCAATCCCATTTTTGTTCTGCCCCAAACAATTTTTAATTAATGCTTTAGTTTACAGATTTATCAAAGTTCAAAAGTTAAATGGTCTGACACAAGTATCACTGAAAAGAGCAGCTTCTTGCCTTTCCCACTGCGCCCCAGGCGACTGCAACCATCAACCATCAGGTGATAGTTTTCTCTGATTACCCCCATATTTTTACTTAATGTGAATAGTACAAGATTACCTCTTGACTCACCAATTTTAGATCTTTCCTGTTGACTTTTTCAAATATTGTAGCTAATACCAAATTATTGTAGCTATCTGCAGCACACAGTGTGACATTTCAATACAAGGATACACCGTGTAAGGAGCAAGTCAGACTTAGCATGCCCATTACCTCGAATATCTATCAATTCTTTGTATTAGGAGCAGTTGAAAACTTTTTCTAGCTATTCTAAAGTATATAATAAATTGTTAATTACAGTCACCTGACTATGCAATAGATTGCTAGAACTTATTCCTCTAATCTAGTTGTACTTTTGTACCTGAGAGCCAGCCTTCCTCTCTTTCCCTCCCTCCTGCCTTCCCAAATTGTGGGGGCCACTGCTCTGCTCTCTCCAGCTGTGAGGGGAGTATTCTTAGCCTTGGGCCATGCACGTTTGTGCTTCTGCTGGCTTATCTTGCCCAGTGACTGCCACCCTCCACTGCAGACTTCCATGCAACTGGAGGGTATTTGCTTTCTCTAGTCCTCTCTAGGGTCCTCATCCTATCTTAGTTACACCATAATTGCTGAGTTAATCCATTGGAGGGTTCCAGTTACTAAGATCAGGTAAACACTGTGTGCGACAGTGTAGCGTGATTATAGGAGCATACTATAACTATTTATATCTTGCTTGACTTTTTTTGATTTTTCTGTAATAAATATTTTGTTTACGTAATTTTAAAAAATATGAACTACTTCATGAATAAATGTATCAGTCCTGAACAAAGGCCAGGTTGAGCTTTCTTTCTTCTTTCTGATTTGGGTACATCAGGGGTGCACTGAATCTAGACATCTATTTTCCTTTCATTCAAAACCCCCAAAACTTACAGGTCTTATTTGACAACAAAAATTACCCCAGTCACAGGACCAGCACTGAACCAGCATATAACTGGTACTCTAGAAATGATCCATTTTGGTTTCTGTCAATGATCTATGCTGTGCCTGGCTTTGGCAAAAACTTATGCATATTTTGTAGTAAATCAAGGTTTACTTGCCACACTTTGACACAATGAGCAAATAAGTACACACGTTGTGGGGAAAAGAACCAGCATTTACACCAGGTTTCTTTTTTTATTTTATTTTATTGAAGAACAAGTAGCAATGAGACAGTTTCAAATCAAATTAGCAGAACAGATTCAATAATTCATACATTGCATGTTGTTTTCGTAGTGGTCTTTTGTCGTACAAGGTGCATACATGATATTCTACTTACAAACACTATTAGAGCAGATGCCTCTAATCAATTAAGAGAATGTAGCTGTACACTTATCTTATTTTTTTAAAGCTGAATTATAGTACAGTTTCAATAATTAATACTTTCTACCTTGTTATCTTCCTAGTGGTTGTCCATAGTACAAGAAGCCAAAAGAATACCCTGTCCAAACACAGTTAGTGCAAATCTTTCTTCTCATAGAATTATGCAAAAGTACTGCATATTTATCCTAACTGTACTGTTTATACAAACACAGAATAGTTCTTCCTTTTTTTTGTTTAGTCCTGTCAGATATGGGCATTCCATTGTCATTCAATTATTATAAGGTGCCTCAACTCAGCGAAACAATCAAACACAGATGATCTATAGTGTGCCTAAGGAGAGTCACATGGAGAGAAAACTTTCTCTCTCAGACTTTCATAGAGAGCAAACTTGTCAAGCAATGGCTATGACTCATCCACATGGCTGACACTGACAAAAGATATACAAAGTGAGGTACATGGTTACAGGATAAACCCTGAGGGGACTTGACTGACCTTATCAGATAGAAAAGTTACGATTCTTGTTATATAGGTCTTACTTTATCTTGGTCTTAACCATCCAGCAGAAAAGTATAAAAATGAGGTATATAAAATAAGGCCATAATAATAAGCTGAGCTGTAAATGGCTCTAGTCAACAACTTCTTCAGATAACCCACTATTATTGTGGACTGCTGGATTGTGTTTGATTTTTACACCAGCTTTCTGACATGTTTCTGTCCAGGTATCCAACTCCTACTCTGTCACCGGCAGGTAGGGTTTGTAGAAACACTCTTTCTGGAAGATAAGCTTAGAAATAAAGAAAAGGCCCATTTGCACTTTAAAGGAAAACAGCTTGTCACAAAATTGAGGCCCTCATTCAAAGCTTGTTGGATATTATTTTACACACAATTCTAAGGAACAGGTGTGTGTGTGTGTGTTTTCTCAGTGTTAAGCAACAACTTAGAAGTGGCAGCAAAGCGTGCAGGGATGTTAACAGACCTAGCAGGAGAAGAAAGTTCAGTTTGACCCAAAGTCAAGACCACCAACTCCTGGTCAGTTTCTGCTATGAGGAGTTTGCCTGCAGATGCTAAGGGCTCTGGGTGTGGTGAAGGTTCCCACTGAAGATGTGATGCAAGAGGTTTCCTCTGGAGGAGCTTGCTCTCTTGCTCTAGAGCAGTCAACAGACACTGAAAATCAGCCCCACTTCAACACCGCCTACAGAGCAGCTCATTTACTCCTTGGGGTTATCCTCCCATGCTGAGAGTGTTTTTCAAAGCTTTAAAATGTTTCTAAAAGGGAGTCACTCCCCGTTTTTCCAATCAGGAATTTTTCAGATGGGAATAGAATGCAATGCTAGAAAATAGGGGCTCATACACATAAAATTTTCCCTGTCTCGTGCAACAGAAATTCCGTAGAAGGAATCTAAGAATGGGTTAAAGAGCTCATGTTTACTGCCACTATGGCACAGCAGAGCTGTAGTATAGTATTCATTATAGAAAACAGCATAACAAAAATATGTAAATTTAAAATAGTCAGAACCAGACACTAAAAATAAGGCAATGACTTTTATAATAACACAGCTGCTCACTGCTTCTCACTTTAACTTCTTTAGATCTGGTTGGTTTCTGTGGAGGCGCAGCTCAAGGGACATCTCAGGGCCCTTGGCCACTGTGAGGTAGGCATGCCTCAGTGTCCTTCCCACCCCATCAGGAGGCCCTTCCTCTCTGTTCAGCCTCCCTGCATCTTACCATTCTGCAAGGCCACCATGAGAACCCTTGTCTGACGCTTTGCCTCCCACCTTCTCCTTCCCCACAGTCTCATTGGATGCGATGTGATATTATGTGTGCAGATGGTGGCCTGACAATGTGCCACGCAACATCTACTCCTTGGAGAATGAGACACCCATTGGGTGTTTTGCCAGGTCACCAGGAGTTGGCCTGGAAAGTTCTAGACAACACAGGATGCATGGCCATCCTTCTTGTTTGACCCAGGGCCTCTGGCATCAAGGAAGGCTACATTCCCATCACTGGCAGAAGGTCAAACTGATCGAAGTAGACTCTGGGCTCTTTTCCAGGGTTCATTTGTCTTTACACACCCGTATCAGAACACCACCTGTACTCTTCAGGAAGGCTGCCTCTTCAGGTTTTCTTTCTCATCTTATGAGCACCTTTTCACTGAGAAACAACTCCTGTAGAAACTCCTCACGAAGTAGACCTGAGCAATCTGCTGGATTCCTGCATTGGGGAAGAGATGACGTTGGCTCGGGGGCCTTAGCATGGGCACTGCTAAGTGGAGGACATAGCTGCCTGCCGGGGATCCCCTCATCATCTGTTACCAGTGAAAGCATGGTGCTGGGTATACACTAATGTTATATGGCCCAGACCCACATTAAAGTTCACAACTTCCTGGTGGAATCATTTGAGCTGATATGGAATCTTTTTTGGAGAAAATCTACATACTAGGTATACAGGAGTCTTGGTGGCCTGTTCTATCCACACAGCTAATACTTAAGTCTGTCTATGCCTAGAAACCCATCTACTTTCTTTGGGGTTTTTGTTTGTTTGTTTGTTTTTGTTTTGAGACAGGGTTTCACTTTACATTTCAAGCTGGCCTCAAACTCCTGGCCATCCTCCTCAGTCTCGTGAGTGTTGGGATTACAGGCCTGTGCCACCACACCAGCCTGTAGGGTGTTAATACAGGAATAAGTTTTGTATAAAAGAATGAGTTCAGTTCCCTCTTGCATGCATTTACATGTATTCTCATATTCTCTCTCTGTCTGTCTTTCTGTCTGTCTGTCTCTCTCTGTCTCTGTCTCTCTCTATCTCTCTGTCAATTTCTCTCTGTCTCTATCTCTCTCTGCAGAGCAATGATGATACAGTAAGAAGACCCTACCTCCCCATTAGCATTGCTGATGACTCAACATCCAGAACTATGCAAAATAGCTTTCTGCTTATTAATTTCGTAGTCTCGGGTACTATTCTTTTTTTTTTTTTTTTTTTTTTTGTCTTTATGAGACAGGGTCTCACTATGCAGTTCAGGCTGGCCTTAAGCTCACTTTGCAGCTCAGGCTGGTCTCGAACTCATAACAATCCTCCTGCCTCAGCCTCCCGAGTGCTGGGATTACAGGCATGCGCCACCGTGCCCGGCTTCTCGGGTACTATTCTATTGCAATCCAAATGGACAAAACCTGTACGAGGGCACTCCCATAAATGCATCACTGGAAGGAATTTGGTCTCTCTAAGCAACTTGCACAGAACTTTTTTTTTTTTTTTTTTGGTAGCAAGAATCAAACTTAGAACCCCCTAGGGGCCAGGCAGGTGCCACACCATTGAGATAAATCTCCAGCCCATGCACAACCTTTTACCAGCTTCTGGCATCTACAGAACTCTCCATATTTCCCTCTGACTCCAGGAAGTGTAAAGTCTAGTTTTGTGCATAGTAGGGTTTTTTAAGCTAAATTCTAGTTCTTAAGCTCTGTCTTAGTGGTTCTATTGTATCTGTGTCATTTGTTGTGTGGCATCAGGTCTTTTGATATTGTCAAATGTTCCTTTAAATATTATAAATGTTAAATAAGTAAAATAGACAAGGATGCCTAGTTTTGCCACTGTTGGTGTGCCTGTCTATTCTTTCTGGTGAATTAATGTCTTAGAAACAGAAACTCACCTTTTCTCATTGTACTTCATTTTGGTGCCAGTCCCAGCCCTGTGTACAACCTACTCTATAAATAGCTCTGGATTAATGATATCAAACCTAATTAACCCAGCCAAAATGGAAGCATTGAGGTAGAATTCCGATAGTTTAACTTAACTAATTATAAAGCTAAAATATATATTAATAAATCTGGCTAAAAATGAACACAAAACAATGTTAAGTCTTATTAACAGTTAAAGAACTGAAAACTAAACTACTAGACTTTTCTTGGACTCTACAATTAACAATTTTTTAAATGACAAGATACATGCTAGCAAGCATCCTGAGAAAGAAGTGATATACCAACTACTGCAGGTAAGCAAGAGCACACTCTTGAGAAAAAATGTCAGCAATGAGGCTGGAAAGCTTTCGACATTACACCTTTGGGCTGTAGATGTGGCAGAGTTGTAGAGTACTTGCCTGATGAGTTGTAGAGCACTCATGATGTCCTGGGTTTGATACCTGGCAGCAAAAAAAAAAAAAAAAATTATCTTTGACACTTTAACTATATTGCTAAGATTTTAACTTAAGAAAACAAAAATGTACAAAGAAAATAATGTTCAAGAGTGTTAGCCACAGAGTAATTTATAATAATAACAATGGGAACACCCTACCAAATAACAGAGGAGTAAAAAATCTATTATTGTTTTAAAAGTTACAGTTTCTTAACATCTCTATGTACCTTCCACTAAGTTATTTTTCCCTAGAAATTTACTCAAAGAGAATATGTGAGAGAGCTACCAGGCCTGCTGCACGAGCTTTCCCAGCTTTCTCAGGTCCTGCCCCACCACTCCAGACCCAGCACAGTCACCCTGTGAGTGAGAACATCCACCACCCTTTTGGGAGCCCTGCAGACCACTAAAGCCAAGGCCCGGTGAGTATGTGAGAGAGCTTCTGTGCTCTCCTGCCCCCCATACACCTCACACCCAGCCCAGGCCTGACATACAGCTGAAGTCCCTGCAGTGAGAATAGGGTCAAAACCACATACCTAATCCAGGAGCAGAGCATCTTGTCAAAGGGGCACAGCAGGCTCACCTCCATGGACAGCAACAGGAAGGAGCTGAGCACAGCAGCCAGACACAAGCCAGGCACAACTACATGAACTAGAACTTGGTATATCTGTACCTGAATTTCATAAGGTGCTAAGGTTAGAAATGCACCAAAACTCTACACCAAAGGTCGGAGGACAGAGCTATAAGACATGATAAAGACAAGGAGCCAAATGCAATCTCAGCTTCGAGCCCACCTGGAACAGGTGCAGAGGATGCTAGCTCAGCTGAAATGTATGAATTAATAGTGTCATTTGTAAAGAAACAACAGCAGAAAGGTACAGAGGAACTCAGAGCAGAATTTATTTCTTGAATAAAAAAAGAAATATCTAAATGCATAGCATCTGAAGTAAAGAATCAAATAGAGAAACATATGGGAAAAACCCAATGCCCACCCAGATCAACTGCTGAGGACACTAACTCAGCTGAATTGTATGAATTAATAGCATCATAAATAAATAAGAAACAGCAGAAAGGTATAGAGGATTTCACAGCACAATTTATTTCTGAAATAAAAAAAGAAATCCCTGAAATCATAGCATCTGAAATTAAGAATCAAATGCAGAAACATATGAAGGAAACCCAATTTGAAAAAACTTCGCAGTAAAAGAATTAATAATTGCTTCTAAAGAAGACAATAAAAAAAAGAGGAGATTAGAAAACTGATGGATTCCTTGGACGAGCAATACAGGAAAGAAATAGATCATATGAAGCAAAGTCAAAGAAATATAGAGGAACTTAAAATCTCAAACACAAGCCTACAAAAACGTTTGAGTGAAAGTGAAGACAGAGTTTCAGATCTTAAAGATACTGGTGCACCTAGTGAAAAGATAAGAAAAGATCTCTTAAAAACAACTAGGATGCAAGAAAAAATTATTTATCATATGCAAGATAATGCCAAGATGAACAATGTGAGACTAATAGGCACCACTGAGAAAGAAGGAGTCAATACAAATGATATAAAAAGAGTATGGGCAGAAGTAATAGCAGAAAACTTCCTATATGTGAGGAAACAATCCAACATTCAGGTAATCAAAGCATACAGAACACCAAATAACTTCAACCCAACTAAAAAGACAAGAAGACATATAACAGTCAACACAAGAATAATATACTGAAAGCCACTAGAAAAAAGAGGCAGATCACATTCAAAGGAAAACCCATCAGAATTACAGCCGACTTCTCTTCACATACCATGAAGGCAAGGAGAGCATGGAGCAGAGAACTTCAAGTCTTCTACGAAAACAAATTCCAGCCCAGACTACTATACCCGGCAAAACTCTCTTTCAAGTTTGATGGAGAAGTGAAATACTTCGATGACAAAGAACAACTAAAGAATTTAACGATGACAAAGCCATCCCTACACAGGCTACTGAAGGATGTTCTAGAGATGGACCACAATGACCAGAACTCCACAAATGAGAACAGAAGGAATTCACTAAACAGGGAAAACAATTAAACACAGGACAAAAAGCAGAAAACAGTAGCAGGTAAATAACATGACAATCATAAGTCAACACATTTCAATTATAACTATCCATGTAAATGGACTCAATTCACCAATTAAGAGAAATAGACTGGCACAGTGGATTAGGTAACAAAACCCAACAATATGCTGTATACAAGAAACACACTTAACTCAAAAAAGACATTCATAGGCTTAAAGTCAAAGGATGGAAAACAATACTACATGACCCAGCACCTTAGAAAAGAGCAGAAGTAGCAATTCAGTTCTCAGACAGTCTCAACTTCAAACCAAGAATGATCAAATGAAATAAAGAAGGCCACTATATATTGTTCAGGGGAAAACTGCAAGAGGAAGAGGTAACCCTCATAAATATCTATGCACCAAACACAGGAGCACCCAACTATATAAGACAAATCTTAATGGACATGAAAAATCTAATCTCCAATACCACAATCTTAACAAGATACCTAAATACCCCCTCATCCCAGAAAGACAGGTCAACCAGACAAAAAATTAGCAAGGAAGTAGAAGAACTGAACCAGGAACAAATGGACCTGGTGGACATATACAGAGTATTCCACCCAACCACAGCTGAATACACATTTTTTTCAGCTGCACATGGGTCATTCTCTAAAATGAACCACAAACTAGTCCATAGGTCATGCTTAAGTATATGCAAGAAAACAGAAATTATCCCATGCATACTATGTGACCACAATGCAATGAAACTAGAAATAAATGACAAAAGAAAAAAGAAAAACTCACTAAATGCATGGAAATTAAACAACACCCTACTCAACAATCAATGGGTCACAGATGAAATTAAAGAAGAAATTCAACAATATCTACAATTCAATGAAAATTCAACCACAACTTATCAGAATTCATGGGACATGATAAAAGCAGTTCTCAGAGGGAAAATCAGAGCTATGAACTCACACATTAGGGAAACAGAATGGGAACAAAAGAACACCCTAATGCAGGACCTCCAACATCTAGAAAAGGAAGAGAAAACCAAACCCAGAGCCCAAAGATAGGAAGAAATCATAAAGATTAGAGCAGAAATTAATTCAATTGAGATGAAGAAAACAGTCCAAAGAATCAATGAATCAAAAAGCTGGATCTTTGAAAGACTAAATAAAGTTGATAAGCTCCTAGCTAAACTCATCAAAAAGAGGAAAGAAAAAAATTCAAATACAAGCAATAAGGAATTAAAAGGGTATAAACACCACAGACCCAGTGGAAATTCAGAAGACTATCAGTAGCTACTTTGAAAATCTTTACGCTCACAGAATAGAAGACACAGAAGAAACGGACAGATTCCTCAAAAGGTATAAATTACCAAAACTGAATCAAGAAGATATAACAACTCTCAATAACCCAATAACAGCCAACTAAATACAAAACAAAATAAAATGCCTGCCGACAAAGAAAAGTCCAGGTCCTGATGGATTCATAGCTGAATTCTATAAGAAATTGACAGAAGATACAATTCCTACATTCCACAAACTCTTCAATGAAATTGAAAAGGAAACAGTTCTCCCAAAATCATTCTAGAGACAAATATTATACTGATACCAAAACCAGGGAAAGACACAACTGAAAAAGAGAACTACAGGCTACAGGCCAATCTCCCTCATGAACATATATGTAAAATTCCTCAATGAAATCCTAGCAAACAGAATACAGCAAATCATCAAGAAGATCATACACCATGACCAAGTAGGGTTCATCCCAGGAATTCAAGGATAGTTCAATATTCACAAATCTATAAATGTAATATATTATATCAGTAGAGTGAAAATTAAAAAACACATGATCCTCTGTTGATGCAGAAAAGGCTTTTGACAAAGTCCAGCACTCATTCTTGTTCAAAATCCCTCAGAAAACTGGAAATAGAAGGCCTCTGCTTCAATTTGATAAAAGCCATCTAACCCAATGGCTAATATAATTCTAAATGGGGAAAAGCTGAAATCTTTTACTCTCAGATCTGGTACAAGTCAAGGATGTCCTCTATCACACCTCCTATTCAATATAGTTTGGGAATCATTAGCTACAGCCATTAGACAAGAGAGAGAAATAAAAGGAATAAGAATAGTTAAAGAAGAAGTTAAATTATTACTATTTGCAGATGACATGATACTTGACTTGAAAGAGCCAAAAACCTCCACCAAGAAGCTAGTAGAATAGATACACAAATTCAGCAGCATAGCAGGATATAAAGTCAGTACTCAAAAGTCAATAGCATTTCTCTACACAGATTAAAAAAAAAACACACTGAGAGGGAAACTATAGAAACAAGACCTTTTACAATAGCACCATGGAAAATGAAATACCTTGGAATTCATCTAGCCAAAGAAGTTAAAAATCTTTTCATGGAAAATTATAGTACTCTGAAAAAAGAGATTGTAGAGGATTACAGGAAATGGAAAGATATTCCTTGCTCCTGAATAGGAAGAACCGACATTGTGAAAATGGCCATACTACTAAAACTGTTGTACAGATTCAATGCAATCCCTATCAAAGTACCAACAAAATACCTTCCAGACATAGAGAAATCATTTCTACAATTTATTTGGAACCAGAAAAGACCTATAATAGCAAAGGCAATCCTGGCCAACAAATGCAAGACAGCAGGCATTACAATTCTTGACTTGAAATTATACTACAAAGCTATTGTGATAAAATCAGCAACAAAATAGACTTGAGGATCAATGGAATAGACTAGAAGATGCAGAGCCCTCTAGGAACACACTCAACCACTTGATTTTTGACAAAGGGGCCAAACACACTTACTGGAAGAAAGATAGCCTCTTTAACACATGGTGCTGGAAAAATTGGCTCTCCACATGTCAAAAACTAAAACTTGACCCAGGTCTATTGCCATGCACTAAGCTAAAGTCAAAATGGATTAAAGATCTTAACATTCAAACAGAAACACTCAATCTCCTGGAAAAGAAAGTAGAAGGAACTCTTGAAGACATAGGGGTAGGCAAAGAGTTCATGAACAAACATATATTTGCATGGGAAACACTTGAAAGAATTAACAATTGGGACCTCTATTGAGAAGTTTTTGCACGTCAAAAGAAATTACCAACAAAGTGAAAAGACAACCCACAAATTTCGAAAAATTCCTAACTCATAAGCACTCAGACAAAGTTCTGCTCTCTAGAATTTATAAAGAACTAAAAAATATTACAGCCCCTAAATTTAAAGACCCAATTCAGAAATGGGTATCTGAGATGAACACACAGTTCACAGAGGACGAAATTAAAGAAGTGAATAAATATATGAAAAAATGCTCCACATCATTAGTCATCTGTGGAATGCAAATTAAAACAGCACTGAGACACCATCTCATCCCAGAAAGAATGGCTGTCACAAAGAAATCAACCAACAACAAATGTTGGAGAGTTTGTGGGGAAAAGGGAACCCTTCTCCACTTCTGGTGGGAATGCAGACTGGTACAACCATTATGGAAATCAGTGTGGAGACTTCTTAAGAAACTAGGACTGGAAATCCCATTCAACCCAGCTATACCCCTACTGGAAATTTTCTCTGAGGAATTGAAAACATGATATCATAGGGATATATGTGTATCTATGTTTACAGCAGCACAATTTGTGATAGCCAAATCTTGGAAACAACCAAGATGCCCGTCACATGAGGAATGGCTGAAAAAGATGTGGTATTTTTATACAATGGAGTATTACTCAGCTGCAATGAATTAGAAAATTGAAGCCTTCATATTTAAGTGGATGCCATTTGAAGATATACTTATAAGCAAAATAAACCAGACCCACATGTACAAATATTGTATAGTCTCCCTAGTATAACTCAAAAGAAGAATTGCGAATAGAAATGTATAACACAGTTAAAAGGAAAGTGAGAACTTGAGGATTGGGCAATGAGGAGAGGGCAAGGAGAAATGCTGAGAGATATAACAGAGGCAAGACCATTCGTTTATGAACACTAGATGGGTAAGACAATGATCCTGAGAAACATCAGGAGACTTTTGAAACTTGCAGTTAAGTGGTAGGATTCTAACCCCAACTAACTATATATGCTGATCCTGTGAACCAAGCAACTGCACTGAATTTAACAAAGTGTAATAGAAGGGTCATGCTTCAAATGCCTGTCATTCTGGTCTTCTAAATATGTACTTCTTGTCATGACATACCAACTATTACTATACTGCCTTTCAAACAAAAGAAATTAAAGTGTAATAAATGAGAAAAAAAGACAAAAAAGTGTCACAAGACAGTCCTGCTACAGTGCTGTATATGGATGGATTTCTAAATATCTATGTAAATATATGTAAGTATTGATTCCTTTTTTAAAAATTTTTTTCTTCTTCATATTCTGTGTGGACTTAGAGTTTAGTATCTCAATACTTGATGGAAAATACATGTTCAATGTTATGCCTATGATGTCTGACATTGAGACAAATAGTGTGGGTAAACTGAACTGCATATGTTGCAGAGTAATAATAAGCTTCTCTTCTGGAGGGTTAGCAACTTAAGTTTGCAGATCAAAAACTGGAGAAAAAGGAAAGGCTGCAAGGTCAGCCAACATTTTGGCCCTAGCCTTTCAAGGTCAGTGAAGACTCAGGACATAGGAGAATTTGTTCTGTAACATCATGTAACTCAATTGTGCCCCACATTTTCTCATCAAGGAGATTATGGGCCCACAGAGGAATGTGATCAATGATGTATAGTGTGCCTAAGGAGAGTCACATGGAGAGAAAACTTTCTCTCCTCTTTCCACAGAGAACACATTGGTCAAGCAATGGCCATGACTCATCCACATGGCTGACACTGACAAGGGATCTACACAGGGCGGTACAGGGTTACATGATAAACCCTGAGAGTACCTGACTGATATTATCTCATACAAAAGTTACATTTCTCATTATACAGGTTTTGCTTTAACTCGGTCTTAACCATCCAGCAGACAAGTATAAAAATGGAGGTATATAAAGCAAAGTTATATTAATATATTGAGCTGCGAATGGCTCAAGTCAACAACTTCTGTGGATAACCCACTTCTACTGTGGACTGCTGATCTGTGTTGTATTGTTTTATTATATATATATATATATATATATATATATATATATATATATATATTATCCCTGTTTTGAAAATCTGTAATATATGTATTGCTGTATGTTAAAAAAATATATAAGTTTCTTGATTTTGGCACTGAATGAACTATTATATGTCTGATCTGTAATTTCTTTCTTCATTTTTATTTTAGACAACTTTTATTATCATAGTCATTTATTTACAATTTATTATTTATTGTAAATGAATAGTAATTTATTTAAAATGTACAATATATTATTAATTTAATGCTATGTATTCATTTCAGAAATATTTCTCTAACATTCACTCTACAAAAAAATAAATTAAATTTAAATTAAAATTAAAATAAAAGAGAATATGTGAAATGGTATGTATAACAAGATATTTATTTGGCATTATTTTTAAATAATTATTTATTTACTTATTTGATACAGTGTCTCACTATGCAGTTTGGAATCATAGTGATCCTTCTGTCTCAGCCTCCCCAGCACTGGGATTATAAGCGTGCACCACCACGCTGGGCTTCAGAGCCAATTTAACATGCTCAGGGATCCAGGACTGGTACACCGTGTGGTACCAAGGATTGAACTCTGGTCTCTGCACTTTCCAGGCAGGCACTTAGATCACCGAGCTGTCTCTCCAGCCCTATCTTGACATTATTTAACAGGTTCAAAGAAATTAGATGAGCAAAGCCTGAAAACTTCTGGGGTAGAATGCTAGGCAGCTATTAACTTGATGTTGTAGAAAAAAATTCACTAACATAGGAAAATGAAGACTGTAAATTGTTTAGGTACACAATACAGTCTACTAGGCAATACTTATAAAATGTACAGTTTTTATAAATAAAAACTAGGTTAACATTTAAGTATATCATTGTGCTTTTCAAGTTGTCCACAATGAACAAGTATTAGTTTTAAAGTCAGAAAATCTTTCCAAGGTGAGTATTCAGCAATGGCTCTAATACCTAAATCTGCTCACACGCAACCATCGGAAGCTTCTACAGAGAGCTGCCCTCTCGGCGTGGGTAGGCGCTTTACATTCGCTGAGCTCAGACTTCTTTCAGAGGGTTTGTGCAAAGCACATCCCAGGGACCTGACTCATGTCAGGAAACCAGGGTAACCAAGGCCTTTCACCCCCTCTGCAGCCACACAGGCAAAAGCCTGCTCTCCTGTCCTCTGGGCCCTGACCACTGTGAGCTGCAGCACTCCAGCTACCGTCTCTCGCTAGGCTACCACAGTTCTGTCCACACAAGAGTCCAACTCCAGAATGGAGGCAAGGAGTGCCAGGAAGGATGACCCCACTTTGCTTTCAGTCTGGCTTCTGTGCACTAATAAGTATGCCTCTGCCTCTGCCTCTACCTTGTCCCCACCCCGCCAAAGTACAACAGTGTTTTTTGCTTTCTGCCAAATTTCACAAATTATCAAAAAGCCCCAAAATGATTCTCTATTTGGAAAATATTACAGAACATTCTTAACCCTGCAGGGGATTGCTCTGATGTAAAGCATAGAGAAAAGGTGGCAAGCTACCGTTCAGTCAACACCTTCTAGAAGCCAGGCCAAGCCACACTCCATGGTCCTGCACCCTCTCAGTTACTCCAGGAAGAAGCTTCTGTGATCCATGCAAGCATTTAACAAATGACACAGAGGTGGAGGGAGAAAGGCAGTTGCCTGAGCCCAGGCTGTAGGAGATGGATCTAGAATTCAAAGGGACACCAAAGCCATGTTTCCTCATCATTGTCAGTATTGCCTTACTAGAGATTACGAGTCATGGTGCTGGGGAGTTAGCTCAGTAGATTAACTGCTTGCCTGGCAAGCACAAGGGCCTAAATTCAATCCCTGGTTCTGCAAAAGACAGAGAGAGAGAGAGAGAGAGAGAGAGAGAGAGAGAGAGAGAGAGAGAGAGAGAGAGAGAGAGATTATGAGTCAGGCTTCCAATATTTTTAATTGAAATTTTTAACAAAAGAAATATCGTATAAGAACAACTCAAAGTTCTAAAGGAAAATTAAAAAGAAAGAACTCTTGATTCAAGGGTCCTGGAGGAAAATCGTCACCCAAAGTAATATGACACACCGCCTAGGCCAAGGGGTTTTGATAGGATCTGGACAGGATGGTATCAAAGGCATTGTAGCATCTCACAACAGTAAAGGAAAGAATACATGAAGAGATGGGTCCTGAGATTATGCTGAGAAATAGCAAGCGTCTATGAGTGAAAAGCCATGGGTGGAGGTGGAGGCCCAGCCTAGACACTCAGAGGCCAGCATTACTCAATGGGAAGTTCTTGAATACAAAAATTACACGAGAAGAACTGTGCCGGGAACTATGTTCACTTAGAAGTATCTGGCCCAGTCCTACATTCAATTCATTATGGAATTTAATCTCTATAGAAAAAGTAATGAATATCTTCAGAGATCAGGGGCTTGTTTGGATTGATCTGGCTTTGTGTTCTTCAGTTTTTTAGTTTTGGATTTCCTCAGCAAGGCTCTTAATTATGAGATGCATCCGACTGTTTATGGAGCTGGGTTCTGAGTTTCTCTATTTTTTACCTTTCATTACAGGCTCAATTACTTCAACATGGCAGGTGCAGATTGGTGGCCAGGATACTTCAATCAGTTCACTTAGGTTAATGAAGAACACAGGGCTTGGTGAGTGGGTGAGTCTGTCAGCAGTCCCTTTGGCTGTGCCCTTGGAAGTCCCCTCTTGGGAGCAGTCCGAGGGGCTCGGTGTCATTGGACAGGGAGCTGGGCTGGCCACACAAAAGCAGTAGAGACTTAAGTAGGAAGCAGAAAGGAAAAGTGTCCCTGAACACAAAAAGCTGGAGAGATGAATCTGTCCTGCTCTCTTCTCACTGTAGTTCTTCAGTGCTGCCTGACAATCAGTGCGATTTAATAGAACCCCTGGGGAAGCATACTTTCTATCTTAGCAGAAAATCATGAAGTGTCAGAAATACATGAAGGCAGTGTACATCTGGGAGAGGACAGACAGGTGTGCTTCTCCAAGGAGCATCCAGGAGTCAGGCCCAGGAAGGGAGCGGGTGCGTTGCTCATCTGCGGGTAATTCTCTGCTCCAGGATGGCAGCAGAGGCCCAAGTTGAGAACTCCACATTCACTCTTCTGGAGCAGATGGCATGCGTTGCTGTTGAAATGAAAGCTAACAGGCTGCACAAGCGTTGTGGCCGGCTCATCGCAGCCCTCTGGGAGACTGAAGCAAGAGGGCTTCAGGTTGGAGCCCAGTCTGGGCAGCTCAGTGACTTAATGAGAGCTGCCTCAAAATGAAAAATACAGATGGGTCAGTGCACAGCTCGGTGCAGAGTCCCGGGTCTCAGCCCCTCGTGCCCCCCACACACACACATCTTGACAAAAGCCAAGAAGGCAGCACAGGCTGCTGTCTCCCCTCCTTCCCCAGCCCTCAGCACCACACATCTGGATTCCCGACTCACATCCTGCTCACCACCCTGTACACTCTCCCTGTCTAAGTGCATAGGTCCACTCTCCACTCCAGCTCCATGGCTCCAGCCTTCTCCTCACCACTCTGTCTTTTCTAGAAGATTCCAGAGAAGCACCTGGCTACTGTGGGCCACCTTTGGGCAGTGTGGATTTACAGAGGTGGATCCAGAAATCACTCCTTTATACCCTGGACTAATTACTTACTTATTCACTAAACTTTTGGTTACAATTTATTTTAAAAAGAAAAGAAAAACATCCATTCCCCCAAAACAGTTTGCAAAGCCTGTTGCCTGTCATAATGAGCCTGGTGTCTCGCCCTCCATCCAGTCCCACGGCCTGAGCAGCCTTTTATCCAACTATTTTGGGGCCTGCATTTCTTAGTGTGTTCATCCCGTTCTAAGTCTACCAATGCCTCCCCCTCTCAGGTCCTTTGTAGGACATCTCTTTGACATCTGTCCGGGCCTTGCCTTGTGATGCAGTTCCAGCATACCTTTCCTTCTCTGTGATTGGCTGCTCAGGTGGGCCAGAGTGAGTGCTTCTGGTGGAGACTGAGCGCTGGCTGCCTGTCCTCCTCACAACACAAGGCTCTGCTCTCCTCCCGCAACTTGCCCACACCTGTTCATCCTGGCTCAGTCCACTGGGAACTGAGCCCTCCTCTTCTGAAACTCTCTACTGCCCCTACTTCTTCCCAACCTTTCTGGCAGCTCCCATCTCCACTGACCTCCCCTCGTTGGCCTAGCACACATCCGGCCAGCTCCAGGTGAGGTAGCAGGGATTTTGGCCCTGTCCCGCCCTCTGATTGTTTCAGAGGTTCATTTTGCCTCACCTGCTCTCCTTGAGACAATGGACTGGGTGCTAACACTTGTGAAAGGCAGATGGCCTGATTTCTTTTTGGCAAATTATGTTCAAAGGTTATGGGATAAATCTGTTCAACAGAGGATGATTTTCTTTCTTTTTCAGTTCCACCTTCACATTTAACTGCCACAGATAACTGTTACTATTGTCAGGAATATGTGCAAAACTGTATTAAAAGGAAAAGCTGTGGCACTGACCCCACTTCAGCCTTGATCACGGTTTGGTGGCTGTAACAACAGAAACACTGTCATCCAGGCAAATGCGTAGCAGGGCTGTCTACAAGGATACAGCAGAGCTAAAACCATGGGCAGCAAATGAAGAGACAGTGAGGCCTCCTCAGAACCAGGAGTGCAAGTCGGAGACCAAGACTATGCTGGCATCACCCCAGAGGTTGAGCCTCTATGCCTCACACTCTCTCCTTGTGGGTTCCTGGCTCCTCCATAACTTCAGAATGTTGCACAGATGCTGGCCTCTCCTCCTGCAGCCCCAGGGCTTCCAAACCTCAGTTCGGCCCAGTAGCTCCCTACTGGAGATCCCTCCATTCAGCACTGAAGACAGGAGGCTGGAGGCACAGTTCAGTGGGACACCAGCAGGCACAAGGCCTTGGGCTCAATACCAGGATTTCCGTTTCCAGTAGGGAAAAAACGTCTAAAGTATAAATAGGTCAAGATGAGAAAAGGCAAGGACTGGTGACATTTGCTATGATTGCAAATTTGATGTAACATCTTCTGTTTCTTCATTATGCTATCCTCTCAAATATTGGTCCTGATTTTAAGTGGATGGACAGAGAGAAATCAGCAAGCTGGAGCCCACCTGGGCTAGACTCAGGGTACCACAGCAGTTACAAGTGTCACCAGCGAGGTTCCTTCCCAAGAAGCTTCCTGTATCTGTCCTCTTTTCACAAAGTGCTCCAAATCTAAATAGGCTTAGATTATGTGTCCAAATTGGGATAGTTTCTTAAACTAACAAGCTTACATTCTGTTTGTATTTGGTGTTCATTAAAAATGCAATCTTCCTCTGGTTCTCTCTAGAGAATCTCATGCTTCTATCCCAGGGGCCTTCCCCAACGAATAGCTTCATATCATGGGACTTTTTTTTTTTTCACTGCTGGACAAAATAATGTTTGATGTTCCATGAAGAGTACACTGAGATATATGAGATTGGTAGCTGACAGTCAGCACAATTATTTTTTTCAGATGAAAACTCCCAGCTATTTTAAAATTTCTACCAGATTTCAACATTGTTAATCTTGTTTTTATTAATACAAGTAAGTTAGAAAAAATCTCATTGCTCCATCATAGCATGCTTGGACTGCGGATTCCCATTCTGTAATTTTTAAACACAGAAATTGTTCTCATAAAGTAGAGAACAAAAATAAATGAGAATTCCCACAAGACCCCTAACAAAAACAGTCAGGCTGTGAATTGCAGAAATAAGAAACTTAATTAATTCTCTGGTAAAGAATTGCAGAGAGACAACTAGCCTTTTATGGACTGAAGTGTATAACACCAAAACCAAGCTAAACATTTTTGAGACTACTTTTTCCTTCAGCGATAATAAATTATTGAATTTTCTGCCAAAGGAAAGACTTATAGAACCCACAAGACTCAAATTTAACAGAAAACAAATCAGTATTATTGGACATTAATGATTTTTGAGTCTTTGAGATGGATTTTATAGTCGACATCAATGATTCTGTCTTACTCATATTGAATCATGTAGAAAGGAAGAATTTTGAAATTGGCATTTCCCACACGATTTATTGCCCACAGCTTAAGACAAACTCCGGTTTCCCATGATAGCTTCCAGCTCCCCTGCCCTACTTCTGCTTTAGAGCAGCACCCCCTAAAGAAGGCTTTGTGTGTGAACAGAGCTCTGCTGCAGGGGAGACACTCTTCAGATCCCCTGGAACTTTCTTCCTGGCACTGGAGGTAGACTTTGATATCTATGGAATTACCTTTGCTTGCATTATCCCTAATAACATACCCAATGCCATCGACACATGGCTATGTTGCTATTTTTAGACAGATTCTTTTCCTGATTCTGAATATTGCAACAACATGTTGCCCAAATATGAATTGTTCTCTCCACCCCTGCTCCCATGGCCAAAGGTACCTCTATTCTAGAATAAGTGATACTGGTCGCACCATGTACTATGTAGCCACTCAAACCACAAATGTCATCCTAGACTGCAGTCTTAAATAGTGTCCCTGTCACCTTTGTTGTACCTAATGATGCAAGGGTTGGTTTGTGGGTGTTATACTGTTCCTCTTCTGCCATCCCAAATAAACATGTGGTCCATGTGCCTTAGGAGTTTGTGTTGCTCCTTTCCCCTTGCCTTCAATCTAACTGCACTACCCAAGGATATTTCCTCAGTAGGAAATACAGCACCTCTTGTCACAGAGGGGAAGAGGCCAGAGAACAGGAGAGAGAGCTAGGAGAAAGAGCTAGAAAAGGGTAAAGGAAGAAAAAGGGATTAACATTTTTAGGTACCACATTCCAGTTAAATACTTTACTTTTAACTAAATTAGGTAAAACCCTAATTTAGTCTTATAGACAGCCCAAAGGGGGAGAACTACTATTGGATTACTTTTCAACTGAGAAAAGCAACAAATTTTGCTAAATAACTGCTCAGAGTTACCCCAAGGAAACAAAACCAAATGCCCAGAAAGTGTTGAGCAGGTGGGCCTCATCACTAACTGTCACCCTCCCCGGGTCCTCCATGGGAGTGGTCAGGGAGTAGAGTCTAATGGAGCAGGGCCAGGCACAGACACTCAACTCCAGTCTCTCTGACTGGTCTATGTGCTCCACATACTCAGTCAAAGTAGCACAAAATTATTGGAAGAGGCCAGGTGTGTGGTGCACAGGACCATAATCCCAGCACTCAGGAGGCTAAGGCAGGAGGATTGCTGAGAGTTTGAGCCAAGCTTGAGCTACATAAAGATTACAGAATGAAGAGCCACAGTCCAAGCATGCTATGATAGAGCAATGAATTTTTTTCAACTTATTTGTTTTAATAAAAATAATATTAGCAACACTGGAACCTGACAGAAATTTTAAGATAGCTGGGAGTTTTCACCTGAGACCCTGAACTCAAGGCCAGCCTAAACTACAGCATGAGACCCTATCACTGTAAGTATGGTAGCCACGCAGATAGAAGCACCTTCCATGTGCCTCGGTGTAGAAATTCCTGATGGGGTGCAAGGCCAGCTCTAGGAGACATTATCTACAGAATAAGGTCTGGGAAGTGCAGTAGGTTTGCTGTTTGCTCCCTTGCTTCCTTGCTTGTTTTGTGATATTGGAGACTGAATCCAGGGCTAGCCCACCCCTGAACTTCATCCTCAGCCCTTATTAAGTTTAAATTCTAAGACAGAGTATTGCTAAGTTGCCAGAGTTGACCTTGATCTTGCCTCCCTAATAGCTTGGGTTACAGGCCTATGCCACTGCACCCAGCTTGGAAAACTCAGTTGGTGATGCAACCAGGATTCCAAATAAGGTACACATTTAAGATAAACTCACTCTAATAATCTTTGAGTGCTTTGCATGCAGAAAATATTTACAAATTTCAGGTTCTCTTGGTTCTTGAACTAAAGGCAGCCTTAGTGAACACACAGTTAGCCAGGGAAAGAAAATTATGCATGTAAGACTCTAAATTATTCCCTGGCCTCCACCTTCTGCAGTTCAGGGAGACACTTCAAACATTTAGCACAGCGTTTCAGGACAGTGTGCGCGATAAACACACATATCAGAATTTCCTTGTGCATTTGTTGGAAAAGCTCATGCCTCATCACCCACCCTGGACCTACTGGCTTAGAAGATCTTGGATGAAACCTCAAACCTGGCACCGTCACCATGCTTCCCAGCGCTGACCCTTTCGGTAGGGTCCCGGGATGCCTGCATGAGGGCAGGGTGCTCCCAGTCTGCAAGGGGAATCTCATTTATGAGAGAATAACCTTCCATTCAAAACTCATTACTGCTATAAACTTTGCATTCCAATGCTGGGCTTGGTGGAAGAAACTAGGGACCTGAAGCTTCACGCTTTCTTAAAATTGTAGTCATTAAACAGTGTGTTAATCATGGATCAGGGATTGAACATTATACAACCCATTAAGCTTTTGTATGTTCCTGAAAGGCTGCAGATTGTATAAAAATACAAATGATCCAGCAGTTAAAATAATTGGCTATAATGAACAACAAAATTAATTATGAATGACCACATTGCTTACCCAGTTGACCTAAGTCATTAGCAGACGTAATGTGTTGGGCAAAAATAAGGCATATTCTGACTCCTACCAAGTGGCCCACAAGCATCCACAATGGTACCAGAAATTCATGGCCAGCAGCAAGAATGGGCACGAGAGTCCAGTGATGTCGTCTGGAGAAAGATTCGCTCTAAATCTCTACTAGGAACATCATCTGTTGTAAGAGTTTGGGTTTATTATTGCATAAGAAAGAGGCTGTTTTCCTTTTCTAGTTAAATGAGCTATTCTGATTTTTGGGATTTAACTCAGCAATGGTTTATTCATTAGCTCTTTCTTTGGCGTGTCCTGTGGAAGGCTGATCTAAGGGAGGTTGGGTAAAAGCAAGGAGTGTAAGGAAGAGGAGTAAAGAGCAGGACTTCTCGATCCAGTGTTTTCTGAAAATTCCACATTATTCCACCTCCTTCAAGAAAATCCCAGTGCAAACTTTCAAGAGTTCTGTGGGTCCTGCAGCACAGGAGCTACTTTGATTCTAGTCAGGCAGTGCTCATGGCCACAGGTATCCGGACTGATGCTGCCTGCTGGGAGGAGAAGTGGGAGGGCTAGGAGCTGCGCCTAGGACAAGTGGGAAGGCTGGAGAGCCAAGGACGTCAGGGCGGTAAGCACCACAGCGGTGGGGCTGGGGCGTTGCTAGGGTCATCTCATCTCTGCCTTCATTCCCATGTCCTTCCCTGGGTGACACAGGAAGAGGCATTTGGAGAGACAATCCAGGTAGAGGCCTGTTCTGTAAAGAATGAGGGCAGAGAAAGCTACCATTTACCCTGTAAAATTCCTTATGGGGAGCAAGGAAACTCCTCGCTGCAGGAACTCAGGCAGTGGCCATTTCTCTCTTCGGGCCTCTTAGACTTTGCAAGCTCAGCATTTCCCCCAAACCTTTGGGAATAGAGTAAATAATAATAAGTAGGCTGCATGACTGATAGAGCAAACACAATTAGTATGAGGATGCTCCTTCCTGAGCAGGGTGAATGGTGAAGGTGTACTCAGCTGTAGTGTTTGTTTGCAACGTATTCTACACAGGTCTTCCCTGGGGAAGCCAGAGGTTGTAAGGCAAAACAATAAGAATTTCTCCTTATTTTAAAAAATTTACATCAACTTTGTTTAAAATGAATCCCAAAGTCATCCTTGATGAGAAGTTATCAGGCAGGCAACTCCACAGCTCTGAGCACATTGAGGGGATCAGGGTCTCAAGTCTCAGTAACCAGGGCCAAGGGGCGCTCATGCTGTTACTTGTTTTCTCTAATAAAATTATGGTAATCTACATGCACTGTGTATTTCACAGCTGCTTCCTCTCATCCTCCTTTCTCTGTTGTAAAAGCACTGAGCTAAGAGGTCTCACAGCATCCAGGGATCTCTGAACAGCAGCCCCAGCCCTGCCGCCTCTGTGCCCCACAGATGCCACCAGCCTGAGTCACTGCTTAGAAGAGCTGACAATGAGTTGTCACTAGCAACAAGACTGCCTGGAGAGTCTCCACGCGCCAACCAGGAGCTCTGTGCCTCTCTGCCCCCGGACATGGAGGCTTTGCTATTGGTGTCTCTGGTTTCCTCACACTTCAGAGTTCCCACATACTCTGGTTCCCAGAGAGCAAAGAGGGACAGTAAGGAGCAACTGGCCTACACAGAGCTGCAAGGGCAGAAGTGACCTCACACTGCTGGCCAGATGTCAAAGTCTGCCAGCTTCTCACAGAAAGCCCAGGAGGAGGAAAGGCTCTGCAGGGTGGCTTAGCATTCAGGGCCACACAGCCCCTGCTGCCTCTGTCTCTGACAGCTGGGGGCTGGCACAGTGAGCTCCCAGTCTGGCAGGGGGTTGTTCCTTCCTTGTTGAAGGTTGGAGCACAGGGATACCCATGCACTGGGCTGGAGCGCCAACGCTGAGCCCTGCCAGTCATGCTTCTTATTCCTCTCATGCTCGGTTTATCCACAGACCAGACTTGGGTGTCACACCCCAGTTCTCTGGAGTTGATCCGTATTTCCTGCAGCTTCTTGTTGACTCTGACCAACACTTTTATTAGTCAAGATTAGATTGGTTTCACCTAATACAGACCCCAGAATATTGTGGCTTCAATATCAAAAGATGTGTTTCTTTATGTAAAAGAAGGCCAAAAGTAAGTAGCCCCTTATTGGTAAGTGGGATTCACAGAGTCCCTGAGGAATTCATGTTCCTCCTTTCTGCTCTTTAAGAACTCTCATGCTCAGAAATGACTGTTGAAGATCCACCCATATTTCAGACAGAAAAAAGAAAGAAGGAGTGAAAATAAAGGATTTGAAAAAATCCAAAATTCTTCCACAATTTTCCACTTTAGTTCAATGACCAGAATTTAAATACACTGCCTTATATATCATCAAGAAAACCGAGGAATGTAGTTTACTTAAGGAGATGCATTGTGACCTTGATAACACAGAGAAGGTTATATTAGTGTGCTGTGTGGCAGTCCTGGGCCTGTTTGCCAGAGCCATAGCCAGCAAGGTCTCAGGCTCCTTGCACAGTGTGGCTCTAACATTCTTATCACAGGATTTCCTCTTCACAGCTCTCACATCTGCAGTCCAATCACTAGAAGAAAGAAAGGCAAGATACTTCCAATACTTCCTGCAGGTTCTGCGTGCCACGCTGTCTCCTAGGGCCACTCCTAAATATGAGGGAAGCTGAGAAACAGATTCTAAGTGACCACGTGTCCAGGGAACATTTGGGAACTCTGATTCTAAAAGAAGGGGAAAAGCATATTGGAAACAAGTATCAGTTTCTGTCACCATTTGGTAAGTAGAGAGACAGAATGAATGTTGGGTGAGGAATTAATAATAATTATCATCATCATTATTATTATTATTACTTTTTGTATTTGGCATAGGGTCTACAGGATCTCACTATGTACACCAAACTCATAGTGATTCTGCTGGTTTCAGCCTCCCGAGTGCTGGGTGACAGGTGCACCCAGTCTTAGTTACCATCTCAGTGAGCCCCAGGGGTAGGGCCAGCACAGCAGGCTGGAATTGAACCCTGGCCACTGCTAATAATTAATAATAATAATAATAATCCCCGTAACCCCCTACAGACCCTGGCTCACCCACCAGGTGTCAAGATGCAAGGCCCTATCTCTTACCCTGAGTCAGGCCCCTTTGCATCTACTTCCTGTTGAGTGGACCAGCTCCCCTGGATTGAGATGATGTGGCACCCTACAGTTGGCTGATCATTCCATCCTAACTAACCTTCCCTAATCTTAAGTGTGTTTTACATTCCAGACTCACCCAAACAAACCACCAAAGGATTGGTGATTATTTGGCGGGGGAAGCCCACCAATTTCTGATCAGGGAATAAATTTAGTCCCCTGGGAAGGCCTCTCTAAATAACCTTTTGACACAACTAGGAGGATTTGCACTCTAGGCAGAAGCCCATGGATGAAATCATCATTGAGCAAAGTGACAGAGTGAAGCTGTAGTTGCAACTCAATCACTGAGCATTTTACATGTGTCCTTTACATAACTTAGGAAGGAGCTCAAGAAAGCCTTGGGCTCAGCCTACTATCCTGAATAAAACAATAGCCACTGAACATTTTCAAGTAGGCATACCATGGGTCGCTGTTATTTGTCAAGTTCAGAGAAAGTTTATAGACGTGTAGAAGTCCTGTTCACGTCTGCTGGCCCTACAGAACTGGCATCCTTAGTGACTACACGGGGCGGGGAGGGGGGGATAACACAACCATAAAGCACCTGAACTCATATTATCCTGAGTGATGCATGGCTAGAATCCCCACCTCACAATGAAAAAACCTGAGTTTGTATTCTCCGTTAGCATTTTGTAAACTTTGTGGATGTAAGGGAGTTCCTGCTCCCTCAGAGTGCTGGCCTTTTCTCTCTTCTTGCCTCAGAAATTACACAACACTTGGTTGATTGAAGATTAAAGAACCAGATGCAAGGAAGAACCTAAAACCATCTTTGATCCATAAATCAAGTGAGTAAATGTACCCTGCATCTGATTTTTATATAGAAAAAGCTCAATAATATCCTAATTAAACACAGAAGCTATTACTCTTTTAGTTAAGAAAACCTTCCTTTTGAATTTCCCACTTTAGAAAAACTAAATATTTCTAAAGTCCTGTAGTTAGTGTAGTATTTAGGATCATGAGCCAGTCAGTTTGTTCATTAAAATATATAAAGCTTATATTGAAATTATACCCATAAAGTCCATTTACTTTTATGACTTAATTACATGTAGTAAAACTTTACTACCACATTTAACAGATATTAACCTAATTCTTTTTAAACAAAAGCAATATCTGACTGGAAATGGACCCCTAAATTGAGAAAACAAAAAGGAACTCCCTCAAAATATTTTCTTATTATTTATTTTTCAAGAAAGGTCAAGTCAGCTAATGCATGAGTTTGCTTAACGTCTGATTTGTTATCTCAATATTTTAGTAAAACAAATTTGTTACTATGGTGTTCAGTTTTAGCATTAGCATGAAATACACTAATATCAGGAAGGTAAAATCAACTGAGTTTTACCAGAGCAAATTTTAGTTGATTTATTTCATAGACTGGTTAAAATCATTTTATAACTCAAAAAGTATCTAGAAAAGATGAGTATGTTGGATAGATTAATCTCTTATTATATTCTAGAATACCTGTCACTTTCTTGCATAGTAACAGCAAAACAAATATTACCTATCCAAGAACTAAAACTACATTACTAATTAATTTTACTATAACTCAGAGTAAAATCTTACCAGAATTTCCACCTGCCTTGATATGATCCTGTATAGAATAAAATATCCTTAAAATTCTCAATAAAAATTCATAGGATGCCATTAGGTCCTTAAAAATACTTCATATGGAATATATACAACTTACAGCTTCAGAAGGTATCAAAATACATACGCATGAACAGTAACACAGCCTTCTCAGGGGATTACCTGAAATTCAATTTGATGCCACAACTGTTTACTGGCTGGCATAGAACCATAAGTAAGTTTGCAGTCAGTGAGACCCCCCCATTGCAGGACACTTCATTGGCGTCACCTCCTATCACTGGTGGAGCCCACCCCCAAGATATGCAGATGTGAGGCAGCTTTAGAGATGCAAAGACATAAAGTCTGCAGCTTGTTAATATTATCCTCAAGGTTGATAATACCAACACATTGTATTCATATGGTGCTTTTAAATATGCAAAACACATCTATATCAATTGTTTCATTTGACACTGTCAATGTCCTTATAAGGTAGCTGTAGAACAGGTAAGACTGCTTCTGTTTTCTGGATGAAATAACCCTTAGCAATTAAGCTGTCTGCCCAGGGTCACAAAGCTAACTTCATGACAAGAGCGGGATTAGAGCTACACTTTTATCTAAGAAGCTATTCCACTCAAATATATTTCTCCCACACCCTTGTTTAGGACGTCTAAACATACAAGATTTACAGAACCAACCAACACAGTTAGTAGATGAAAAGGCCACATCACCAATGCACCAGGGGGCTAGGATAAAGGAAGAACACTCTAGACCAGGACCCTTCGGGCAGAGCTGCTGATGAGAGATGGAGAGGATGCAGAAAAGCAGGGAAGGGCCAGGAAGCTAGATCCCAAGTGCCCTGCACCATAAGCTGAGGTAATCTTTTTTTCCACCTTAACCTTAGTAGAATGCCCAGCACAGCACCCTGAGCCTTCTGGATCATGAAGCACCTTGACTTCTTCTCAGAAAGCCCTCAGTAAAGGAGTGAATAAATGAACAGAGCACAGGAAGCAGAAGGACAAAGGTACTTCCAGAGCATTCAGAGATTGGGAAATCCCACTGCATCTCTCAACAAGCCTGTTGATTAATTAATTCAGTTATTTATGCATTTCTTCACAACGATGATTCTCCACTGGGAATATTTTGCCCCTAGAGAGTATCTGGAGACATTCTTTGGTGGTCATGACTGGGGTGGGGGACATCTACTGAGGAGACAGAGGTACAGCTAGCTATCCTGCAATGCAGGTAAACACTGTTCACAGTTCTTTTTAGCATCATAACAAAGTATTATCCAGTTTAAAATGTTCCTAGTGCTGAGATGAAAAAACTTAGCATTATAATAGTTTATAGTAAATAGTTTTTGGTTCAGTGATGAGAGTAGATACTTCAAGTAAGTAAGCAAATAGGTTAATTATTACAGATAAATAGTAATTACCAATGTTTGGTAAGCACCATGAAAGAAAAAAGCAGAGCACTCTGGGAAAGTTATGGATGTTACAAGTATCTGAACAGAAAAAGATATCTGGTCTTGACCAGAGGACAGCATTTTGGAAAATCTCAGGCAAGCTAATTTAGAAACCCAAACATACCAGATCCCTAAAAGAAGTGGGTTGCCCTTCTGGGGAGGGCGTGGAATAATTCTGTGCCTTGGGCAGTTGTTCCACTGTTTGCCTTCTGAAATACGGCATCACCTCTAATGTTGCCATCAATATAAAAATGTGTATATAAATGAACACAAAAGTATTTGAGACTCAGTATACTCCTAATTTTCTCTTGAGATAGGATTTCACTGTGTAGTTCAGGTGGCCTTGAATTTGCTACGTAGGCCGGGCTGGCCTCAAACTTGCAGTTGTGCTCCTTCTGCCTCAGCTTCTCAAGTGCTGGGATTATAGTCATGCACAACACCCAGCACTCCTCATTTTTTTTTAAATGGCAAACTCAAGCTTCTTAAAGTACAGAGCTATTTGGACTTAAAATAAGGTACAGTAACTGTTCAGTCCCTTTTGTTGAGAAAATTAAACCTTGTCCACGGTGAGGGGCGCTACTCAGGGGGCGTGGCATCTCCCCTATTGAAATCGCCACGTGGTACAACCTGGACTAATCAGACTCTTCTAAGGCCTAAAAAGCAAGGTCAGTACAGCAAGTTCATTTGATGTAGCATGCTGGAGAAGCTCTCCAGTATCCCTGTCACCCACGACCCCTAGGAATGCAGTGACACTTTCTATACACCTCAGTATTCATATGTTTTTGACTGCTGTGAGCAGCTCATATTCTCCTGGTAAGTCATTTTCTCTTTCTTGATCAGGCCCAAGTTGCCAGCTTTGCTTACAAATGCTTGGCCACCTTCCAAGTCTTTGCCTTGCTTTGAAGCTTTCTCCGGTCATTTTGATGGCTCTGCAGACACCCTTGCCTGAAATGGCCGTGATTAGCTCCACATGTTGCTATGGTTGGAATGTGGTTTGTTCCTGCCAAATCTTATGCTCAATCTTAATGCCCCAATGCAATCATACAGAGGTGGTAGAGCCTGAAGAGAGCTCATTGGGTATTTAAGATGGATCGATGCTGACTCGATAGAGCTCCAGTTTTAACCCAACTAGGTTATCACAGTGATACTGACACTTCTGCGTCTGCCATCTGCCGCACTTGCCACTCCCACACGGGTCCCAGCAGCGATGTCTTCTACCAAATAGCAGTGCAGCACGAGGCCCTCACTGGAAGCTGATGCTAGCATGATGCTCTGAACCTCAAGGACTGTAGGCCACAGAAATGCCCTATTCCTAGTGCTAAATCTCGCAGGGTAGGCTGGCCACTGTGACACGAAGGACTCAGAGCAGCCCTTGCTCTGTTGAGTCTCACTTCTCTGGAGCCAAGCTGGACTTTCAGGGTGTGCTCAACGCTGCAGCAGAAGCTGGGCCTGTGGTGTGGGGTCCCCCTGAGTCTTCTGGCATCTTGCTCTGCACCCCTGCATTTAGGGCACCATGACTAGGTGGTGCATCATTAGACTGCAAGGTGTAAGGCGCCTGGGCAATCCTTGGCCTTGGGGGCAGCTCCCATTTGGCTGTATTCTATTAATAAGCATAGCATGGCTTGTAATCCCAGCACTCGGGAGGCTGAGGCAGGAGGATTGTTGTGAGTTCAAGACCAGCCTGAGCTACAAAGTGAGCTTAAAGCCAGCCTGAACTGCATAGCGAGACCCTGTCTCAAAAAGACAAAAAAAAAAAAAAAAAAAAAGCATAGCATGCTTGTTATCAAGCAACTGAGTGCTTGCCACTGAGAACCGATGCAGGTGAGAAGACCCACAGGGTGAAAGCGGCTTCCAATCTCAGCCAGGCATTGCAGTTGCAAGGTCTGCTGTCAGGAGCCTAAGGATGCCATCTCCTGCCTCTTGGAGAAAAGAGTGAATGAAATCAGGATTGGCACCCTGTCCTGGCCTCTGTGTGTCCTTTCCTCCTGCAGGGAGCAGCAGAGCAGCCACACTCAGCCGGTTGCCCATTCAGCTCACCAGCAAGTCCTCTGCAGGCAGCTCACTCACTCTTGAAGCACCTTGGTTTTCCTCTGTGAAATGGGGAGACCAAGAAAAACCCATGTAAGGCCAGCAAGATAGCTGAGCGGACTAAGCTCTTGCTTAGGTAAGCCCAGGGGCCAGGGTTCGATCTCTGGCACTGCATGCCGCTCCGGCCCCACCACTGGGTGCGCGCAGCTGGCAATGAAGTCCGGGGATAGTGGGGCATGCCTGTCATCCCAGCACTCAGGAGGCTGAAAACAGAAGGATCACTATGAGTCTGAGCTGCGTAGTGACTGCACACACAAAAAAGAAAACCTATGTCAATACTGTAGGATTATCATAAGAATCAAATGAGTTGATTACTAGTAAGTTCATTTATTGGTTCTTGGTGCCTAGTAAATGTTCAATAAATATCAGCCTTTACTGCAACATACTCTTGTCTTACATTTCTAGTCACCAGAATGTCCCTGCTTTCGGTTCATTGAATAAAAAGGAAAAAAACCACTGTTCCTCTAAAATGAGGTCCCTAATAGGCAGCACACAAAGGAATGAGAAAGATGATTCTTGGCTGACCCATTCTAACTTTTCAACATTAGAAATTCACTTGTCAGGGAAGGTGAGAGTAAAATCAGTATTTCTTCAGATGTTCTCTCCTACTAGAATTACCTTTCATCAATGTAAGGTCTGTACCTCCATCATTTGTTCCCAAAGGTACAGCCAGATTCATTGGCACATCCCTCTCCTACTTGAGCACTTGCTGTGGCCCTCTGAGGATATGTGTGCACAAACCCAACAAGCTAAAGTGCCAGGCATGGTGGCCCCCACCTGTAAGCCCAGCACTCGGGAGGCTGAGGCAGGAGCAACACTTTGAGTCCAAAACCAGCCTGCACAACAGAGTGAATTCAAGGCCAACCCTCACTGCAGAGTGAGACCCTGGCTCAAAGAAGCTTCTTATTTCAGCCTTTATGACAGGCAGTACGAACTCACCAAAAGAAAGTGAAACAGGCTCTACATGCTTGAAAGCTAAGTATAGTGGGAGAAAATACTTGTAAATGAAATGCTTTATTTTAAAAAACTGAGTTTCTATCAGTGGAAGTTTAGTCACTGAGTCAGGTATAGCGCAGAAGGGTCTTTGTGACCTCACCATCCAGATGGCTCCCAGCTCCCAGGGGTGACTCCATCTGGCCTGGTGTCTGTTTGCATGCCTTTCCTGGTGGCTTCCTCCTTGGGGTGGTGCAGTGGTGCTGTCGGTGCCGCTGACTCATGACCTCACCCAATCACAGAGACTATCTCAACCAAGTCGGAAGCATCAACACCCAACCCCAGGTTAAGATTCCAGATAAGCACCCTTGAAACTTGGAAGAGGTCGTTTTAGGATAAATAAAGGCCCTCATTCTTTTGCACTGTGGGTAGCAGTTGATGCATTGCCTCACCGGAGAACTTGTTACTGCAAGAGCCTGTGTAAACCAAAAATAAAATGAGGTTCAGGAAGGTTGAGATAAACGGATAAATGAAGAGCTACAAACAAGCTCTGAGATAAAATGAAGAAGGGTTTCGGCCCTGTAGGAGTCTACCACGATCTGATGCTGGCATCAATCCGTACTTTGAACTCGGTCCACCTTTCTGAAGATCTCACTCTCTTGCTCAGATATTCCTGGGACCACTCATCACGCAGGCGCTGGGCTGGGAAGCTGTCTTGTCACTGCAGATTCCCCAATCCTGATGCCCTTTATTTGCACAATTTATGTGCCAGATCATTCTTTCTTCCCAGAACTGGAGGTTGAAGGAAGTCAAGGCCTTATCCAGGCTTTGCCAGTGCTTTACCACTGGGTGATACACCCCAGATCTTAAATTTATGAAGAGCTGCTTCCTTCCTCACCCTGAGAACGAAGATTCAACTCCAGAAGAATAATTAGAAAGTCTGAGCTGAGTTCTACAAAAGAGATGGGAAAGCCATTTTTGCTTGACTTTTCAAAGTTTATATATGTCAAGAGCTGAAATTCTCCAGTTAAGCAAATTCTGTTTGTCAATAGATATTAAACATAAAATTGGATCAGTGTATGTTTGCATACATGCATATGGAGCCTTGGTCATTTTACAACTAATCAGATCTCAGAGCCTCTCCCTCCTCTTGCATGTAGTTGGAGCCATTGCAATCATGCACGGAGCCAGTCATCTCCTGGTCAGGAAGCAAGGCTTCTCCTGGATTCTCTTTGCCTTGGTTCACTGATAAATGCCCCAAGCATGTGTAAGTGCAGGCCTGCAATTACCAGACTTAAGCTTGTACATTAGGCTCACCTGGAAGGCTTCAACTAGATTCTGGCCCTTCCCCGGAGTTTAGGATCAAGTTGTGTCCATGGGGCCTGAGGTTTGGCAGCTTTAGTACATTTACAGAGCAAGCTGAGCCTGCAGCCCCAAGGATCATACTTTGAGAACCATTGTTCCAGGTCTGGTACTAATTCCAAAGTAAGTCTTTGTCTTGCACTGGGTTGGTCTCAGCTTGTCATTGCAAGTGCCTGGTGCCCCAGGGTGGGCGAAGTCTCCTAAAGCGGGTTAGGTAAGCTGGAGGGAGCTTGCAGATTAGAAGAGAGGCTGAGGCACGGGTTTGGGGGTGGGGGGCTCTGGACTGCCCTTGCTGCCACCGCCAGCCCTACCTGCTTGCCAGGCTCCAGACTCCTGATCTGTCTTCTGATCACCCTTCCTCCAGCACCAACATCAACCAGCTCCAGGCAGGCAGCTCTGCTGTCCTGTTGTGTCACTGGACCCATGGGCTATCAGCTAACAGCTACTTCAGGCCCTAGGGCTGGAGTGGCCTGTCAAGGGGTGACTAACCTTCAATGTGAACTGCAAATCACCCAGTAAGGCTGATGCTCCCTGCCCCAAGTGGCAGCTGCCCTGGAAGAGGGCACTTCACACACACACACACACACACACACACACACACAGCAATGCACACCAGCAGGATGCATCAGTGGCCTCTATTTCCTCCACCCACTCCAGGATCCTTCAAAGCTCACACTCAGGTTCCAAACCCCAAGCACAGACCCAAGGAGAAACCTGACAGGACCACACAGAGGAAGCAGACAAGAAGAACTCAATTTTCTACTCAAGCTAAACACTAGCTCTGAGCAGTCTCCTTTATCCACACATGACAGTGAAGAGAAAGTCCCTATTAGGGGAGAACTTGATGAAAGTGCACAGCTCCAGCTTGGGGTTTTGGGACCCCTGATTTTGCCCAAAGGAGTATGAATGAAATGAGCAATTCTAACTGGGTCAAATCACCTATGGGATTTTGGTCAAGTAAGAAGTTTAAAATAATAGAAATGAGCTCATGCACATTCCTGCTCAGATGCTTTCTCGCTTTCCATCCAAGCACTGCCTTGCCCTGGTCTGGAAGCACTGCTGTCTTAGAAATCATATTTGCAGAATCAAGCCAGGCTGCTCAGGCTGGCAGCGGGGCAAAGGTTTCCCTCCAAACCTCCCCACTTCTGCTCCCTCTACTGCCCAGACACCCTCCTGTTCTCCTGCTAACGCCAAGGTGCCTTCACTTGCTACAGAGGCAGCCTCTCTGAAAAGCAATTGACCACAACTCCCCAGGGTAGCAGATTTAAGCCACAGCACTGAAACATTCACCACCAATGATTTTTTTTCTAAATAAACAAGGCAAAATCATAATACTGCACCCAATGAAATGCCAATGGTTATCCACCTTTGTGGCTACTGGAGGTAAAGTCTAGGATATATCACTCAGTAAGCACCAATTACTGATAAAATGCATCATCATTCACAGAGTTTTGCCTAAGCAGTTACACAGGGGTGAGCATGGACATTAATGCCCTAACTTAAAACAAAGACAAAAACAAAAACACTAGTGTAAGCAAGTTGTAGCTTTAAATGAGCTTTAAATGAAATAGCATCTCTAAGGAACACTTTTAAAGGACCCATTCTAATGTTCTTTGTACAATCAAATTTATTTCCTGGGTTTATAAAATTCAATTGCATTCTCGTGAAAGGGAAAGAATTCACCAGGCTCCCCACCTATGACAAAACCCCAGCAGCAAGTCATTATTGCTCTTGACTAATCCAAGGAAAACCACCTGCAGGAATACACGCCTTTCTGTGGGCTCCCAGCAGACGCTTCCAAATGATGATTAATCACTGAATAAACGGCCAAATTGACAAGAGCATAATGACAAAGAGAAAGCAGGCATGGGGACTGAGCCTTGGGTGCCTGTGGCCCAGCCCCAGTGGGTGGAAGGGCCAGAGAAGATGGATGGCTCCGCGAGTGGGTGACATTTGGGTGTCTTGTCCTTTATAAGGGAGGGGTCACTTCTGACAAACCCAACAAATACAGCAGTGAGTGTCCACTGGACATGCTTCTAGGCTGTCAGAAGCCAAGAGAAATGTCTTAAAAATTAAACTAATGAGTTTAAATTGGCATCCCAAGCTCAGATGCTAACAGGAACAAGAGATACTATAAATGACAGGTTAATCCATTATTGTGGAAGGCATTCAGAAGGTTTTACTGATTACAGCTTCAGATTATCCTAACTGTGTCTCTACTAATTTGAAAAATGATGAATCACTAAGTTCAAACAGGGCTCCAAAGAGTCAATTACACTAAGCTGCGATATCAAAAGCTCATATTTTCAGCACCAAGGAATAAAGCATGCTATGCCTAATAATAAACAGAAATGAGGCCTAATACCCACTCTCAGTTGACCAAGTCATTAGCAGTAAGAATGTTTCTCTAATTTTTCAATATTTCTTTTCAGGATACATACTCCCTGCCCCTGAGGAATCCTACTAGCCCAAGTTTATTAACACAAAATAGATTCGCAGTAAATGAAATATTAGTTTGCAGTCAGCGGAATGCCCTTCAGATGCTATCATTTTTAGACCTTTTCTATGCAAATAAAAACAAGTTACCAGTCAGCGTCAATCCCCAGACATCACCAGCACCACCTCTTCCTCGTCATGATCGCATCTGTCATTGCTCCCTTGTCTTTATTCTGTTTTTCTCTTTAAAACAGAATTCTAAATTCACAGGAAGGTTCCATACACATCTTTCTACTGCCACAGCCCATGCCCTATCCATAAACATGCCAGATATCTGTTCCTTCTGCTTGCCACTACACACTCCTCTACGGAGTCATGTCCACAGGAAATAGTTCGCGTTATGGCTATGGCCATGAATCAAGAATCCCCAATGTCACTTGATGCTTTCTTTTCTGCATTATATCCCATTGTCAAGCACAGTTAGAACCTTTTGTGCAAGTTCTTGTACAGTGACTTTCTGTGCCTCTTTCTAGACTCAGCCAGCATGAGCTCCTGTACTTGCAGTCTTTGAAATCCTTCCCACTGGAAGTTCTCAGCCATGGGTAAGTAGCTTGAAGACCATGAGGAAGCAGTCCTCATGAAACACCAGAGGAATCTGGGAACCGATGATTCTGAATCAACTTGGGAATAGTCAGGAGTGAACCTCTTTTCTCAGCTCTTATGGCAGTAGTGCATGGGAATGCATTTTTCCCATGAAAAGCCCATCTTCACCATGCTCCAAGACCTGCAAAGCTTTGCCTTCTATTTAGAATAGAGATTCAGCACTGCAGTCTCTAGATAAGCTGGCACCTGCTCAGCTGGTCACACCCACCCACCAGCACATACTGACCATGGTGGACCCGGGCTGTGCGTGTCCCTCAGTGGACTTGCTCCCCATCTCCACCTCTGCTCATCCTTTCTCATCCTTCTGGCTGCCCTCCGCTCTTTTTGGAGCTCGCTCTTTGTTAAGATCTTACATCTTGGATAAATACTGCAGTGGACTCTGACCAGCCACTGCCAGGGTCAAAGAATGTAGACTAAGGGGCCACCAAACTGTTCTAAGTTCTTCATATAATTTTGACATGATCTTGGCTAAATTACTTAGCTCTCAATGTTGTCTACATCTGTGGAATGCAGGGAAATGCACCAGGGATATTATTGAAAAAGTTAAATGAAATGAACACATGAGAAATACCTCATTCAGTACAGGGAAATTAATGAGCATTAGTATTCCTGCTATGGTCATGGATATTTAGGGTTGCAACTATGCAGCAGAAAGGGCAACTTGCTTTAGCAGGCATTTCTTGTGCAACCTTAGGACTATGGAGAGAACCTAGTGGGCTGTGGTTTTGGAATAAGAGTATAGCAGGTTCCACTCCCCTCCCTCTTTCTGAAAGTCCCCAAATTTCATCTCCTTTTCAGGGCCTCAGGGCTCCAATGGCCCCAAGAGCCCCACTCTGGGGCAGGAAGCTGCTCCTTTTACGACCTCACTGCTGGGTGCACGTGGGTGCACGTGACATAGCCTTGTAGTAAAGCCAGCGTGGAGGATGGAGGACGCAGGGCTCCCATTGTGTTGCTCCCACTGGGATAGAAAAGCAATGGATGTGAGGTACGTTGCCCCCAAAGGCAGGCAGCAGTGAGCCTCTCCTTTTTTCCTTGTAAACTGTTTAATTCCCTTAAATTTTTTATTGAGTTAATATTTTGACATTCAGAGTGAAACTTGATGTCTTAAGGATTTAGTTTTTAAATTATCATCCAACCCATGACTGCAGCCCGTCGTGCTTTCTTTGGCTTAGATGTCTGCAGTCTGGGCACAGGCGTCCAGCCACTGCTCCACACAGCAGCCAGGCCATTTTGTGTTCTCAGTTTTTTAAACCTGCTTACTATAGCGTATGCATCTCGAGGCTGCCACCGTTTATTGTTTTAAAGACTGGTCAAAGCTTTCTTGGAAGAAAAAACCAGAAACACTGCGATGTTGGCCTGGGCTTGCATCCACTCGCGCTGGCCCCGCCAGCATCGTGGGCCTCTGTGTTGTGCGCCTTCCTCGACTTCACACTCTCGGGCCGTCACCAGCTTCGCTCCAGCGGACGTGAAAACTAAAAGCAACACGCAAGCGTGTCCTAAGAACCTGCGTTGGGATTCTGCGCTTTAGCGAAGACCAGCCTCCCTGGGAGGTGTGCCTACCCTACATTTCCTGGGGCGGCTCCCCAGCAAATGTCAGTCTGTGTTTCTGGGCGCTGCTTAGGAATCCACGTTTTTACCAAACACCAGTCTGACTTTTGGCAGACCTGGACTCCAATTTTAACCCTACCATTGACTGGCTTTGTGCTTGACTTGGAGAAGTTATTTAGCCTCTGGATGACTCCAGTACTAAATCACAAAATGGAGTATAACTGACTTGTTAGGAAGCTCCAACAAGAATATAATCAGAGTGTTAAGTTCTTACTGAAAGCATCACTGCCTTTTTCACTGCTGCTATTCTTGCTTTGTGTGTGAGTTGTCTTTTGAGGACCGCAGGCATGTTCCTGCTTCTCCTTTTAGCTGGATGACCGGAGAGACTGCACCATTCATTCCTGAATTCTCAGTACCAGTCTGGCCTCCAACTTGCAGAGATACTCCCTGCCTCAGACTCCCAAGTGCTGGGATTCCAGGTGTGTTCCACCAAACCCAGCTCTTACTTATTTTTAGTTGTTTATCTGCCCAGCAAACAAGTCAAGCAATAAGCATCATCCAGTGAGCAGCCAAAAGCAAGCGTTTCCTGTCCTGCCTGGAGTCCCACTTGCTCCTCTTTCCTCCACTGTCTCATCCTCCCTAGGGACTTGAGGATGCTCCTGTATGGGCCAGTGTGACTTTGTCCAGAAATGGAAGCATAAGTTTTCCTCCATGAGCTCCTCTCTGGTGGAGAGAAGCAGGATGAAAATCAATGAAAGAGAGGCTGGAGGTGGAGCTCCAATGTAGAGTACCTGCCTAGCCCATGTGGTGGGGCTATGGGACCCAAAGGGCAGAAAGAAAACCAGCAGAGGGCAGAGACTTCTCCCGAGGGCAATGAGTTCTTGGGCTCAACTAGAAACTAATGTATGGGGGAAAATACTACAGAAATGACTAAGGCATTAGACAAATAACAGAGAAAATGACCTGCCTGTCTGATTTATCTCACCTAGCATTATGGCCCCAAGGTACTTCATTTTCCTACAAATGGACTGGGAATGTAGCTTGGTGATAGAGTCCTTTTTTCTACAAATGACCCAGACTTATCCTTCTTTATGGCAGAGCAGTACTCCATTATGTATAAATCCATGTCTTTATCCATCCATCTGTTGATGGATTTAGCTTCTAAAATATAGCTATTATGACTTGTGCTGCTATAAACATGAATATAAGTATATCACTGGAATAGCATGTCCTTAACTTTCTGGGGATGACACATAGAGGAGGAATAGCTGGGTCAAATAGAATTTCAAGCTTTCAGGTTTTTGAGACATTTTCATAGTGGTGGTATTACTTTACATTGCCACCAAAAATGTAGAAAGGTTTCTACCCCCAAAGCTTAGCCAGCACTTGTTATTATTTGATTTTCTTGAAACAGCTATTCTTTCAGGAGTAAGATGGAATCTCAGCACTACAAAAACTAAATGTAAATCAAAGAAAATGAAAAAATAACATGAGGTAGTTTTAATTGGATGGGCTTTTCAGAAAGATTCTGAATATTTTATATCCACGTGCCCTAATTTGAAATTCTGAATTTATGCAGACTTGAGGGGCTGTAGTAGGGATGCTAATAACCATGCTATTAAGTTAATTAGTAATGACAACAATAATAAAATATATTTGTAAATTAAGTTATTGAGTAAGACAATAAAATAGATTTTTAAAGGGCACTACTTTCCAGAGACTTCTCCAAGGGGAGCACTCTGTTCCACTTCTTTTGAGAGATGTTTTTTCATCTTCAGATTTCAAACCCATGAACACACAAAACATGATCATTTTATAAACAAACCAAACTGCACAAATAGGCCTTTTGTTCCTAAACTGAATGAGTTAGGATTTATAAATGGTGCTTTTTAACAAGTATAACATGAATAGCTACTCTCTACAATCCTTGCATTCTTGTCTCCCTGCCCTCAAAAAAATAGATTTCCTTACTATGATTTACATTATTTAAATGTAAAGCCTGTCTTTGGAGAAGGCTTAGTGCAAAATTCCACCCCACGTGTTAGATAATTAGACTTGGACTGTGCTCAGTATGTGATCAATAAAATTGGGTTCATTATATTTGAATGGCCAGAGAGAGAGAGAGAGAGAGAGAGAAACGCATTCCACCATGGTGTCTGGAGGGCCAAGGCTCTCTGCATAAAGCACTAACTCTAGGATGCCTATTGCACAATCCAGGAGCAGACAGAACCTTCTCAGGAGAATCAGGCCTCCAGAATGTTCTTCCCCTCCTGGTCAGAGACAGAGGGAAGGCTGTGATGCTCTCTGCTCAGTCAGGCATTTTCCTGAGGCCTGTGGGTGGACTGGGATCACAGATGAAAGTGGTGGCAAGTCTTTATACTGAGAAGTCTATCCTAGCCATCTATTTACAGGGACGGGAGATGCTCTTGTAACAGCCAAGGACATCATTAGCATTTCACTTCCCCTTCTGGCTACCTACCTACAATGGTTGTGTTCATTCATTTGGACCCAATCAGGGTATAGACATGGTTTCCGGGCCAAAGGGACAACATGTGAGGTGGTTCACTTCCCTGGCCAGATTGGATGCAGAGAGACAGCATGGTCCAGTGCCTTAAGCAATGGCCTGGAAAGTGCAGACTAATTATGCCCGGTCCAGCAGCAGCCTGGCTCTGTGATGCAAGGTGAGTCGCGCACCTGCCCTGGGCCAGGTCTGGCCTTGTGCACCACAGAGTAGAAGCAGCTGCTATGGAAGGACAGCCAACTGACACCAATGGCGTCTTAGTTTCCTTATCTATAAAATGGGAATGACTTCAAGCCACACAGGGTCAGTGTAAGGCTGAAATGCATATAAAAACATCAGCAATGTGTAGAGTGCTGAAAACCATTGGACCTTCCTGGTGCCGTTCTTAGTCATAGGGCAAAACTAGGCCTCCACCCAGGCTGCTGGCTGCAGTTCCAAGACCTGTGAAAAGCTAAGTCCCCTTTTCTTTCCATGAGTAGCCAGTGACCTTGAAGGACTGTGGTTTTGTGACACAAATACTCCTACAAGGCTTCATGCATGTCCTAGTACTAAGTCCAGAAAGATCCCTAGGCCATCTCTTTTGGGACATTTTGTCAGTTCTGAGATCAAAAATCAAGAAAGCACGGTACAATCCTCTTATTCAGAACTCATGTCAAAGTCAGCCACACTTCTCTTTCAAGTTCTTGTAGGTATAGAAAATTTCCATTTGCGGGTTGGACACAGAATGGCAGGGCTGCTGCCCTCCACGCTAAATCACCTTGGCACCCCCTCATTATTCCCGTAGTTAATTCTCCAGTAATTGGGGAGCAATGGTCTCTGCAAATATCACAATTTTACCACAACGTATTTGCTTCTGGGTGGATTAGCATGAACATGTCCATTGTATGGGATTATCAATTTTGTGGGTGGGATTTGAAAGGCTGCAGAATAAAGTGCTATTTAACTTGGGGAATGGGAGGGGGAAATGGCAGCATTTCACACTTCACTCCTAGGTTATACTTGCGTGGAATCTTCATAACCACGGGCCACAGGAATCCTGAGCATAACAACAACTCGGACAGTGAGGGGCTGGGAGCTGGCTGGGGGTGGGGCTGATGTAGGAGGCAATTTCTCCACATTGAAGCAAAGCAGAACAAATATTTATTAGTAGAAATTACACATGGAGATTGGAAAATGTGGGCTTATTTTGTAGAAACCTGTTCACAATGTAAGCATATGGTGCTCAGCTAACTTCGTTTCCTTGGAAAAGAATGTTGGAACTTTACTGAACCCTTTCACAAACTTCCTTCATTCTAGAGAACATTTGCTTGTCACTTGTGTCCAAAAGAACCTCTTGCTCCGGGTAACAATGAAGCTGAATTGTCAAAACAAACCAGCTAACTCCAAACTGATGAAATAAGCCTCTCTCTTTTTTTCTGAAATCACCAGAATCAAGAATAGCAGGAGCATTTAAAAGACCAACAGGAAAAGAGTGGCGAGTCCTCTGGAGTCAGCACTGCTATGCGTAGATAAGCATTTGAGCTTGGACCTCGCTGCGGAACAAGCCTGGGAGTGCGCAGATCTTCGCCTGGCTCTGTGTCCCTCTTCCATCGTGTTCTCCGTCCTCTTTTGTCTCCTGGACATAGGACTAATGACCCTTACAGTTACCCCAAACTGTTTGTTACCCCAAACTCTGGGTAACAATGAAGCTGAATTGTCAAAACAAACCAGTTAACTCCAAACTGATGAAATAAGCCTCTCTCTGTGCTGTGGGAGGGCTAAGCCCTCCCACAGCATGCACTTGGGGGCACAGGCTTACAAACACCAAAACTGGGCCTCCTTTCCTGCACTGAGTCCAGTCTATTGCTGGAGCCTGGATTCCAGGGGCTTGCCTCTAGAGTGCGGAGCCAATGCCATGGCTCAGAAGGTCTTCTTTTTCTTTTTGAGCCTGTCTCACTATGTAGTTCAGGCTGGCTTTAAACTCACTTTGTAACTTAGCAACTGGCCTCCTGCCTCAGCCTTCTGAGTGCTGGGATTGCAGGTGTGCACTGCCGTGCCCAGCCCACAGGCTCTTAACGCATGCAGAACCTAAATAACAAGAATGTCTAATTATTATTGCTGCTTTTTCTCTTTTCTTTTGTTTTTCCAAAGAAGGAAAAAGGAGGGATACATGTGCTGCTTGGGGTAGCAAACACTATCCTCAATACTGAAAATTAAAAAAAAAAAAAAAAAAAAAAAAAAAAAAAAAAAAAAAAAAAAAAAAAAAAAAAAAAAACAGAAAAAAATGGAAAAGTGCAATAACAGGAAGACTAGAAACTTAATAGTCAAAGAGGTTTTCCAAGAGCTTCAAAGAACTTGAGCAAATCTTCCTTTCTGTGGTTTTCGGCTTCCAATCTGAAGATGAGTAGCCTGGTTCTATGAGCATCACCAGTTTTAATTTCTATTTCTCTTTTCACAGTACTCATTTATTATAAGCTATTTTTTATGACTATGGTACTATATAGCTATAACAAATAAACAATATAAAGCAAAATTTAAAGTCAAGTACTATCTTACTAATTTGAGATGACTGAATTTGCCAATAGGTTAAATATATATTAATTGGCAGATATACAAAAATTAGTCTATCCAAACATATTGGTTTCTTGTTTTTGTTTTTGTTTTTAAATTAGGATCTCAGTATATAATTCAAACTATGCTTTAACTCATCTTGTAGCCTGGGCTGTCCTAGAACTTGCAGAAACCCTCCTGCCTCAGCCTCCCATGTGCTGGGATTACAGACACACACCAGCTGCTAAGCATAATGAAATACATTGAAATATACTAAAACAAAATTATACCAAATATTTATTTTCTGATAAAAGTGTGTGTGTGTGTGTGTGTGTGTGTGTGTGTGTGTGTGCTGTTGCCAGAGCGTATTGGGCCCTGTTGCTCTTTCTTTCACTCTCCTCCAGCTGCTTTAGGCCTGTATACAAATTACTATTGAGATGATGATGTCCTTGGCTATCAGAAGATGCAGAACTTCAAAGGAGTAATAAAACACACACAGAACTACCCTCTCACATTATGGATGGGCAAGTTGAGGCTGAAAGAGTCTGCATGGAATATCAAATAAAAGCCAGGACACTGCAAGAGGGCAAAGGCAAGGCTAGGACAATGCCTCCCATCTCGTTTGAGGACCATTTGCACTATTTCATTGTTCCTAGAGGGCTTTGTTTGTTTGTTTCAGTACTGGGGTCTGAATATGAAGCCTTCCCACTGAACTACATCCCTACTCCCTTAATGAGACAAGACCTCATTGAATTACTGGTACGTTTATGCAGACTCAGCTCAAACTTTCAATCCTCTAGTCTCAGCCTCCCAAGGAGTGGGGATTATAGGTATGTGCCTCTACTGCACAGCTAGAGATTCTTCTTTAAATTGAAACAAGTGATGTTGAAGCAATCTTCTTTCTTTTAAATCTTTTTTTGAACATTAGTTAATGAGAAAACAGAATGTACTTAATCAGCTCTTCTGGTTTAGTAGAGGTCTCGATTGCCCATCCGCCGACCTTACAGTGCCTCTCTATTGCAGTGCAGGTGGAGATGCATGAAAAGTGTGAACAAGTCGAAGGCAAAGAACGGTGCTGAGGAAAAGAGCACCCGAGCAGCGCCCCTCGAGCCCTCCCTATGACTGCAGAGAGCATTAGAAACGCACTTTCCCTTAGTTCACTGAATTTCCTTCATGTCCCCAAAGGAAGAGACTGCCCTACAATCGCCATTTAAAAGCAATGCCGAGGAACAGTGTCAGATATTTAATCAATATTTGTTGACTGATTGAGCTTGCTCCAGTCTAAGGCACTGGTTTTCCTGGTGCTCTTGTTTACGAGGAGATGGGGAAATCGCTCCACCCACGCCTATCTCACGGAGCAGCCAAGACAGTGAAGAGGATGATTGGGATCAGTTCCCTGGAAGAAAAGTACCGAGTTTGTCTCATTAATATTAACCATCCAGCCAGAGCACCTAGTCCCTGAGAGGCTGTTTCTTGGTCATTGAGAATTGTGAGGCTGATTTTGAATCTAAAACATGGGCTATTCCCTAGATCACTCCACCTAAACCTTGCAACTTTTCAGCACAGCTTTCTACTCCTGTCACTTTCCCACAGTCATACTCGTTTCTAATCGAAGTCCTCAAAAGCATCTAGTGTAGTTGTTTTTTGTTTTCTTTCTTTCCTTCCTTTCTCTTCCTCTCTTTCTCTTTTCTTTCTTTTCTCTTACTTCAGCTTATCCACAAGACAAAGCACATTTTCAAAGACTAAGTGGAGGAGTCTTGTCTTAAAGAAGGCTTTCTGGATGGTTCCGATTCACTCGCCTAACTCCTGGATGAAAGTGCGTGCTTCAAGTGCAGCGGAAGAAATGCGGTCCACCCAGTCTGCACATGGCGTGTCCTGGGTTTCTTCACTGCTTGGACGAGAAAGAGTAGAAATCTTTCTGATTTTAAGCACCTGCGATGCTGTTTTTCTCGTGACTTTCATGCTGTCCATCCTGCTCTTTCTTCATTATTTTGGATGCTCCCAGTGACTTTTCACAGTCAAGCAATATGCCCCATGCACAGTGAATGTGTGGGGAATCCATCGACTCCACCCGTTTTCCTCTTGTCTTTTGCTTAGTTAACCTGGGCGAGGGTCTCAGAGTCCTCAGGCTTGACCAGGCATCAGAAACACATGAAGGGTTGTTAAGCAGATTGCCAGCCCCACCCTTAGAGCCTTCTTATCTTGTAGTCTGGAGTGTCACCAAGGAACCTGCATTTCTAGTAAGTTTCTAGGTGATGTTAATGTTACCATGTCAGAAATGCCCTGTGAGTACCTGTAGTCCATCTGCTCCAAAGACTGCATGGAGTTTATTTCTTTCAAATGGTTCACACTCCACAGACAAAGCTTCTAGGCACATGGGCCACTTTCCTCAGGCCAGGTCTTTTTGTCAACGTTTTGATTTGCTCACCAGTGTTCTTAAGCATTACTAGCCATGGCAACCTCCAGCACTGACATATATGTGCATGTGTATGTATTAACCCCTTTCAAAGACTGAGTCTACCCTAGATTTGTGTTTCTTATTCATACTACCATCCTCTTCCCATGCTGATTAGCATAGGTTCATGCCTTGGCTTCTACCTAAAAAACTAAAATAAGATGAGCATTACATGGTGTTTTGTTCACCCTCACAGTCAATAATATTTGATACAGAGAATCCCAAATTTTGGAATTGGAACAGGCCACAAATACATAGCCACCGACCTATTTTATAGGAAGAAAACAGAAGCACATAAAGTTGTGGCCTTCCAAGATTTCACAGATGAATTATAATCAAGACTAGAACCCATCTCCTTTTTCTTCTGTTCCTTTTTCACCCCTACCAAAATACCTTCTTGACATTATGAGAGGCTATAATTGCTTGAGGTGATTCAAATGTCTGACTTATCATCTTCTTGGAGTGTGTATATCTATCTTTATCTGTGGTAGTCTTTCCACAATGAACAAGTCCTCCAATAATTACACAAAGATCCAGCATAAAAAAAAAAAAAAAACATATTTGCAGTAGGCTACTTAACTATAAAGACCCTGATGTTCTCAGGTATAGCACTAAATTCGTTAGAAGAATATTGTCATTTAATCCTTCAGTGAATCCTGGCAGTAGGTGTGGTCCCCAGTTGTCAGGTGTAAAAGTTGACAGACACAGAGGTTACTTACCTATATCACTGGCTTCAAATTTATGAACAGTTTCTTTTTCAGACCTACAGACATTTTCCTAATTTGTTTGTTTTGGTGTATTTTTATTTTGTTTTGGGTGCTGAGGATGCAAAACAGGGCCTTGGGCATGCCAGGGAAGGGCTCCACTATGGGGCTCCACCCACCACCCCTGAACGCACCTTAATTACTGTCTCCAACCTGGAACAGCTCACAGAAGGAACTTGATAAATATATGATGAGTGAATAAATCAACAAAGATCTCTTTTGCTAATCATGATTCTACTAACCACTTCTGCATTCCTTGTTGTTCCATAGCATTTCCTTTAATAATAAAACATACAGTTCTCCTGGAAATATGAAATTCTTTTCCTGTCCTGCAAAATCTTGTTACTGCCTTGAAATGCGTACACTTCCAAGCGTTTCTGTATTTCAGCTTGATTTTGCCCTTTGAAGGCCTTTGCTTGGAATGCTTTTCAGTTACTCACAATGAACTGTCCCAGTGGTAAATGTGACTCATCATCTGCTCATTCCCATTTAACAGAGGGGAAACACACAAGCAAATGAAGTTCAAGGTCAAAGTCAAATGAATGGATGAGGCAGGCATGAAACTAGTGACCCTGGCCCTGAATCTAGTTAGTCACGCCTGCAGCTTTTGGTCTCTTCCAAGACTTCTCCACAGATCCGAACACACCTCGCCAGTTTGCCAAATGTTTGCCACATCTTTCATGTGGAAGCAAGTCGTTTCAATTAGGCTCATGGGGGGAAACCCACCCCACACCTCTAAAGGAAGAACAGCTGAACCAGTTCGCCTAAAATAAGACCTGACGCGATTCTTTGTCTGAATTCTGAAGCTGTTCTGACAACATTCTCTAATTGGCTAAGGTCCCACCAGTAATGAACTAGAATATAAAAACAAAGGCTGTTCTCATGTTCTTTCTCAACCAGAAAGCTGTCTAAGTGCTGGGTAAGTCCTGTAAAGGCTGGCATGTTTATCTGAGTTTTAAGCCTGAGTTTTCCCTCCCATCAAGTTCCTGCCGGTATTCATACACGTGCAAAAACTGTTTCCATGTTTCTACAAGAGTCCCAGAAAAATTGTCCATTTCTCCAGTCACTGAATAATTCTCTCCAGATATCAGGATCTTGTTTTCAATTGGTGGAAAAGGTGAGTTTCTAAAAACAAAATAGATTTTTTAAATTGCACTTAGAATCTAGCCACTATGACTTGTCTTTATTCCCAATTTCATAATCCGAATGCATGTCTATACTGGCATTTTAGTGGTGCCACATATGTATAGTTCCTTTGAAATTTTCATGACCTCATTAATTAAAGAATGGAGGAACAGAACAGGTGAGAGGGAGGAGGTTATGCAGGAGCAAAGAACAAGTCAAGGATTGGATGCTTAATTGGGTTTTGTCCCAAGGTATTCCTCCGGAGTGAAAATCACCATGGCTACTGTAGCTCTAACCTAAAGAACTTTGCAACAGTCTTCCCAGGTTTTCTAGAATTTGAGGCAGCAAAACCTTAAACCCCAAAGTATGTCTCTGGAGAGACTTCCAGGTTTAATTGGGAACCACAAATAATTAGAACAAGCTGACTTGTAGACATTGACTGCTCTGGCAAACTCACCACAAGGGCATTCCCTGGCATACTTGGTGAGTTGGCTTCTAGAAAACAGAGGTCAGGGGCAGACTCTCCCTCCTGCACAAGGTCCTACCTCTCACATCATGGCTCTTCTCCCAGCCTCCACTTTCAGTTTAACAATAACCCACAACCATCAGACCAACTCAAGCCTCCACTTTCATAGCATTGCTGGTTCTAGCCCTGATTGCTTCACATTCATGAAAGAATAACAATAATATTGATCATGTAATGGGGCAGGAGAGGTTTTGGGCTAATATTTTGTTTTGTGTTTTTCTTTAGCTGGATTATTTTCTCTTATTGGTTAAGTCAGGGACAAGGCTTAAACTGGATAGATCTTGAAAACTCAGATTTTTAGGACAAAAACATACATTGTCACCACCAGCATCTGGCCCAGTATGAGAAGTTCATGGCTTGGTCCAGTTTTATTTTCACCCTTGTAATGAAGTCAGAGATATAAGACATAGATGGAAGAAAGTTCACTACATATTTCTTTGGGAAAACTAAAAGAGGAAGAGGTAACAATCATAAATATATAGGCAACCAATGTAGGAGCACCCAACCACATAAGACACATTTTAACAGACATGAAAAATCAAATGAGAAATAACTCAATTGTAATCAGGGACTTTAACACCCCACTATCACAGACAGATAGATCAAGTAGACAAAAAGTCAGCAAAGACATAACAGAATTAAACCAAACTTGTGAACAAATGGACTTGGTAACCTTTACAAAGGGCTCCACCCAATGATATCAGAATATACATTCTTCTCAGTTGCATGTGGGACAGTCTCCAAAATAGATCATATACTAGAATAAGGAGCATGCATAAGTAAATGCAAGGGAATTGAAATTATCCCATGTGTATATCTGACCATAGTAACTGGAAATCATTGACAAAACAAACAGCAAAGGCACTGCTGGACTGTGTTGGAGTGTTTTGCTGAATTCAAGCCCCTATAATATTTAAATGCCAATAGGATACCCATCTCTGACAAGACTAAACAAAAAAAAGGGAATACAAAGGAAGGACCATTTTATATTTGTATATACAGAATAGTTAGGATAGATATGCAGCTTCTTTTGCTTAATTCTATGAGAAGAGAGATTGGTAGTAATAGTGTTTGGACAGGATACCCTGTCTGCTTCTTATACTATGGATAACCACTAGGAAGGTAGCAACGTAAAATGTATTAATTATTGAAACTGTCCTATAAAAAAAAGCAAGGCTCCATAAACACCTGGAAATTAAATAACACCCTCCTCAGTAATCAATGGGCCACTAATGAATTAAATAAATTAAACAATATTTATAATCAAAAGAAAATGCAGATACAACTTACTGAAAATTGTGGGATGCAATGAAAGCTGTATTAAAAGGGAAACTTATAGTAGTAAATTCTCACATATGGAAAACAGAATGAACCAAGATAAGCAATCTTCTGCTGTACCTCAAGCACCTAGAAAAAGAAGAGTGAGTCAAGTCCAAAGCCCAAAGAAGGCAGGAAATTATAAAGATTAGAGCAGAAATTAATGCAATGAAGATGGTGAAAATTGTATAAAGAGTTAACAAGTAGAAGAGTTGATTCTTTGAAAGAATAAATAAAATTGATAAACCCCTAGCCAAATTTATCAAAGAAAGGAAAGAAAAAAATCAAATTCATGCAAAACAATGAAAAGGGCAAAATCTATAGACTCCACAGATACTCAGAAAATCATCAATCTTTGAAAATCTTTATAAGATAGATAACACAGAACAAATGCACAGATTCTAGGAATCTAGATACACATTAATTACCAAAACTGAATCAAGAAGATATAAAAATTCTTAATAACCCAACATCAGTGAACAAAACTGAAAATGTCATTAAAAAACTACCAATGAAGAAAAGCCCAGATCCTGAATCCACAGCTGAATTGTACAAGAAACTTAGAGAAGATTTGATGCCACCTCTTCTCAAACTCTTCAATGAAATTGAAAGGGAAGTGATTCTCCCTAACTCATTCCTAGAGGCAAGTATTACTCTGGTACCAAAACCAGGGAAAGACCCAACCAAAAAAGAGAACTATAGGTCAATATCCCTAATGAACATAGATGCAAAAAATCTCAATAAAATACGAGAAAAAAGAGTGCAGAAAATCATGAATAAGATTATACATCATGAACAAGTGGAATTCATCCCAGGAATGCAGGAATGGCTGAATACACACAGATCCATAAACTTAATACACCAACAGAGCCAAAGACAAAAACCACATGATCATCTCAATAGGTGTAGAAAAAGCTGTTGACAAAGTCCAAAACTCATTCATAATAAAAAGCCTTACAGAAAATTAGAATAGATGGTCTTTACCTCAACCTGATAAAAGCCACGTATGACAAACAGTCATACTAAATGGACAAAAACTGAAAGCCTTCACTTAAAAATCAGGAACAAGACAAGGATGTTGCAGTGGATTGCTTACTTTCAATCACCTTGTTACACCTGGCTGAACCAAATGGTACTGGATGTGGGAGGATAAAGTATCTGTGCTAGCAGATGCTGGGTGTGGGAGGCCCACCTGAGGATTGTTGCCAGCATCATAAGAGGCAGAACTGGAGAAGTTGAGAGACTGTTAAGATTGCTATTTGGAGAAGCTGTTGGAGCTGTAAGAAGCTGTTGGCTTTCCTGGGTTATTCTGCTGAAGGACCTTGTCATGCTAGCTTTCCTGATGGACTTGGCTGACTTTTGTCACTGGAGGAACTTGGGACCTTTGTTGTCACTGAAAATGGCTGCAGTTCATTTTGGGGGAGCTCTGGTCTTCATCTTGAGCATCACTTCCTGGCTCCAGAGGAAAAGATGGTGCATTGTTTATTCTCCTGGAGAAGCTTGTCATGTTGGCTCTCCTGATGGGAACTCAGCTTTCCTCATTCCTGGAGGAGCTTAGGGCCTCACTGTTGCTGAAGACAGCTATGGTGCTTTGGGGGGAGCTCTGGTGCTTACCTTGAGCACTGCTTCTTGGCTCCAGTTCAGATCCCTCTTCCTGCTAGCATAGATCCTTCATCCTACTGGCATAGACTTTCTACTTCCACTACTCACCTTTGGGCCCTTCCAGTACAGATCTGGGGAGGAGGCCTTCATGAAACAGTGTTGTAGGCTCTAGGCCTCCAGTTGGACTTGTGGGAGGCATTGTTATGAGCTCTAGGTCTTCATCTGGACTCATGGAGGGTATAGGATCCAGGCCTTCAGGATCCAGACCTTCTTTGGTCTTTAGTGTGTTGACAGAGGTTCTGCACTCTTGTATATGTTTCTTTGGGTGATTCATTATAAGACAATATTATAAAATGTGCCCTGCATTGTATTGTTCCCCTTGTGAAAACCCAAAACCATGATAGATGTCCACTGTCTCCTCTTCTATTCCATATAATTTGGGAAACATTAGCCAGAGAAATTAGACAAAAAACAAAAATAAAAGTAATAATGACTGGAAAGGAAAAAGGGAAATTATGATTACTTGCAAGTAACATGATACTCTATATAGAAGGCCCCAAAAACTTCACCAAGAGACTTACACATTTAATAACCAGTTTCAGGAGCATAGCAGGATACAAAGTCAAAACTCAAATATTAATAGTGTCTCTGTATACAGTGAATGCACTGAGAAAAAATTAGGATAAACACTCCTTTCACAATAGCATCCCCCGCAAAAAAAGAAAAAGAAATACTTATGAACCAGTGTCACAAAGGAAGTAAAAGATTTATACAGTGAAAAATATAATACTCTGAGAAAAGAGATTGAAGAGGATTTCAGAAAATAGAAAGATATTCCTTGCTCCTGGATAGGAAGAATCGACATTGTGAAAATGGCCCTACTAGATCTGGGTATATAGCTCAGCAACATAAGTGCCTGCCTGGCAAGTGTATGGTCCTGAGTTCAATCTCCAGTACTGAAAAAAAAAAAAAAGAAAGAAAGAATAAGGCCATACTCCCACAAAATGTTATACAGATTCAATGCAATACTGATTAAAATACCATTATCATACCTTACTAATCTAGAGAAAACATTCCTAAACTTCATCTGGAATCAGAAGGGATGTAGTATAGCAAAAGCAATCCTGGACAGCAAGGGAAAGGCAGGAGACATCACAATCCCTGACTTGAAATTATACTACAAAGCCACTGTGATAAAATCAGCATGGTACTGGCAAAACAACAGACCTGAGGATCAGTGGAACTGATTACAAGGTGCAGACACAACAAAAAGCACACTCAGCCTCCTTATCTTTGACAAAGGGGCCAAACATGTTTACTAGAAGAAAGATAGCCTTTTTAATAAATGGTGCTGGAAAAACTGGTTTTCCTCATGCTGAAGGCTAAAATTATAGCTGTGTGTATCACCATGCACTAAGCTACAGTCAAGATGGATCAAATATTTAAATATTAAAGCTGAAATACTAAATCTTCTGGAGGAAAAAGTAGGTATAAGCTTTAAAGACATGGGAGTAGGTACAGAGTTCATGAACAAAATGCAAGAGAAATACTTCAAAAAATCAAGAATTAGGATCTCATCTTTTTTGACAGCTTCTCACATCAAAAGAAGTCATCAATAGATTAAAAAGAAAACCCACAAACTTGGAATAAATTATAACTGAGGACATCTAGAAAATGTAAAATTTCTTTTTGAAAATTAGGCCCCTAATTTTCAAATTTCAAAGACCCAATCCAAAAATGGGTATCTGAGATAAATGCATACTTCTCAGTCAAAGAAATACAAATGGTAAATAAATATATAAAAAAATGTTTAACATCACTGGTCATTCAAGAAATGCAAATTAAAACAACACTGAGATTCCATCTCACTCCAGAAAGAATGGCTATCATCACGAAGTCAACCAATAACAAATGCTATGGGGAAAAAGGAACCCTTCTTCCCTGCTGACTATGGGATCAGTGTGGAGATTTCTCAAAAAGCTAGGATGGGCAAATGTTCCCCACCTGGGTATTTTTCCAAAAGAACTGAATGAAAACATCATGCCAGAGGGATACACATGCACCCATGTTTATAGCAGCACAATTTGTCGTAGCTAAATCTTAGAAGCAACCCAAATGCCCATCAACTGAGGAACAGATAAAAAGATATGGTATTTTTATACAATGAGTATTATTCAACTATTAAAAAAGATAGATTTGGGGTTTTTATCAGCAAATTGATGCAACTAAAGACCATACTCATAAGTGAAGTAAATGAGACCCACATGTGCAAACATCATATTGGCTCACTCATGTAAGAACCTGAGTCAATAAAAGCTTAAAGATCCAATAGAAAAAAATGGGAAAAGAAAACCTATGTGGGTTTCACCTTAATCATAGTAAAGCAAAGTTCCAGGGTTGACAGGAGGTGGTGCTTGACATGAGCCTTTGGTGGCAGGAAAGGGTGGGGAAAAGCACAAGAGATTCACCCAGTGGCAGTCACTACTCAGTACAGAGCACAGACTTCCTGGGTGGAACTCAGGACCCAGGCTTGCCACATTGTCTCAAATTGCATCAGAAACCAGAAATTCGGACTTTTCCCATGTTGTCAACTCATTTGGGTTTTTGTTGGTTGGTTGTTTAAGAAGTACTGTATTAACCAAAAACTAACAACAATAACAACAAACCATGTGCAACCTCTGCCTCCAGGTCATGAGATCATGGTGAACTTGGTTCCTTCTTATTTATTTTACACTGTCACTCATAACCTGCCATTCCCAGCCCACACTGAAGCTAAATCTAAATTTAGCCCACATCTTTGAGTGCTGAAGTAGAGACTGTTCCTCCATGGTTATACGAGGCTAACTCTCTATAGAGCATGCATTTTGTGATTGTTTCCTCACTGGTGGGCCCTGGGCCCACTCTTACAGTACACATAATCCTTAACCATGAGGCCATATTTCTATTTTTAAGATATCTCTCATGGTGGGGAGTTACATCTGTGGACAGAAAAAGTCAGTCACTCAGTATTAGATGCAGAAGCTTCTTAAACACATGCTCACTTCAACTCACTTCTTTCAAATCTAAGGAAAGTGTGGACCAAAGAGAGTCAGTGTTTGGAGTTAGTTGGAAACCTCGTTACCTGATCAGGAACCTGGGCCTGACAGCCAAACCTGCACTTGCAACATTCACTGTGGGTTTTGATATGAACTATTCTGATAATACCATCTATATGGCTGGAGAATTGATTCACCCAGGTAAAGTGAGAAAAATGCGTGTCAGGTGTATTCAGACATCTAGGAAGTGCTTGGATAGTTCATCATCACAGCCTCTAGCTTGACAATTATAAACTATCACTTTTAAAACATTTTTAATATATTTATTGGCCATTTATTTGTACTTCTGAGAAGCATCTATTCATGTTAGCTGCCCATCATTTGACTAGGTCATTTTTATTTGGGAGATTTGGGTTTTGGTTTTTTTTTCTTTCTTTTTGAGTTTTTTATATATTTTGGATACTAGCTCTCTGTTAGAATAATTGGCAAATATTTTCCCATTCTATCTAGGTCCAGTCTTCACTCTGTTCTTTTTTTTCTACAAGAATCAAACTCAGGACCTTGCCTTTACCAGGCAGTCACTGTGCCACTGAACTATATCCTGGCCCTAATTATTTCCTTTGTTGCATAGCTTTTAATTTATTGATTCTTGATGAGGTGTGTGTGTGTGTGTGTGTGTGTGTGTGTGTGTGTGTAACTGTAGTTGCACTCTCCCCAACCCTACATGCTCCTTTAGATCAAACTCAGGGCCTTGTGCGTGCTGGGCAGGCACTGTGCTGCTGACCCTATCTCCCTGGCCCTCCTGCCACATTTTTTAAACTTGTGTTCAGTTAGCAGAGAATGAACTCCCTATTTGGCCATGTTGCTCCCTGCTCTGTGGTTGGCAGAGGCCTACCAGGAAATGTGATGTACAAATTAGCATCAGTATATCCCAACTCACTAAACACATTTTGTCCTAAAATTACTGAAGCAATAGATGATAGCATTTCACTCTCAGAAATACACACTTAAGGGGCCAGGTGCCTGACAAGCACACACCTTGAATTTGATTTCTGTTACCAAAAAATAAAGAAATAGCATCCTCACATCATTTCTACAGACATACTTTAAGTGGTAGGCTAGAGGGGCCCTTACACTCATTGTTTCTAGCTCTCAAGGTTTTGGAGTGGAAGGGTTGGGTAGCTAGCTCAGTGGAATAAGTGTTTCCCAGGCAAGCTCAAGGTCTGAGTTCAATCCCAAGTTCTGCCAAAAAAAATAAATTGGGGAGTGGATTTGGCCCCACATTTCTTAGCCTATGGAAAAGGGTTGTGCCCAGTCATACAGAATGACAGCCTGGTGTAGGAAAAGCAGTGAACCCAAGGAGGAAAGCTGTGGCACGGATGCGTCCCCCTGAGACATATCCTGGTCTGTGATAGGCAGGATTGAGTGAGGTGTTCCTGAGAGTCTCTTTACAGTTTCAATATCTAGAGCTAGATGTGAAGTCAAAGGTAGAGCCCTCACATAGCAGCTAAGGATCTGGGTTTAGTCCCCAGCTAATGGAAACTGATGTGAGATGATCTGATGGAAATGCACCACAAACATACAACACATCGTAGACACATAACATACCACAGACACACAACGTATAATGGACATACAATGCACCATGGACATACAGTGCACAATGGACACACAATGTACCATAGACACACAACACACCACAGACACACAATGCACCACAGACACACAATGCACCGTGGATACACAATGCAACATGGACACACAAAGCATCACAGACACACAAATAATGGGGATTTTTCAGAGCTGACACACAGAGTTAATTGCTTAAGCTTCAAAACTACATGCTGTCCTAATATAAAACATTTTATTGCTGCTGCTCTAGTTATTATACTTCTGGATACTTTTTACATTATATTTATACATTTTCCTATAAAACTTTTGGTATATCTGCACTTACAATTTGACATTTTTAAAAAATACATACAAATATAAAATTGTTTATTTTAAAGAAGAAAGAAACAAATAAGAGCGAAGACAAAAATAAAGCACCACAAGACAATAAAAGTGGTACAGAATTTCAAAACAAGAACAGTAAATTAACAATGGCTATTATATTGCATATTGTTCTCATCAATATGTTAGTGAAACCACCAGACACAGGCATGTAGACTGATCAAACAGTGAAAACATTCACTCTTCCTTTCCACAAAGCTTAAATTTTTTCCCTTGTTCTTTTTATTTTTAAAATTTAAAGAGTATAAAATAATAGATATGATATTAGAAACATATGCCTTTTTAGAAAACAGAAAAAACTAAAACAAGATGAAAGGCAGTCAACACTGGCTGTTATACTGCACACTGCTGTTTTCAAGCGGTTGCTCAGATTACAGATATTAGAATGTAGAACTGGCCAAAGTAATAATTTTGAGCATTAACTTCTACCCTCAAAAATGGAACCAAACCTTGGAACAAACGGACTTAGTGGACATTTACAGAGTGTTCCACCCAACACCATCTGAATGCATGTTCTCTTTATTTACACATGAGACCTTCTCTAAAATAGACAAGATACTGGTCTATAGATCATGCTTAAACAAATGGAAGAAAACTGAAATGATCCCATGCATATTATCTGACCACAGTGCAACAAAACTGGAAATTAACAACAAAAGAAACTGCAAAAGCCCCATACACACATGGAAATTAAATAACACCCTCAGCAACCGATGGGGTACAGATGAAATTAAACAATATCTACAATCCAACTAAAATTGTTTTTAATCTTAATGCTTTAAGTGACAGAAGGAAAAGGGAAGGGCAATTCCTTGGCTTTGTCTCAGTGGGGAAACCTTTTCATTTATTCTTTTAAGTCTTTAACTTTAAAAAAAAAATAAACATCACAGGAAAGGGAGTGTCTCACAGCAGAGGCACTGAGAGCCCATCTACTTCATTTTCACGCGGCTTCTGCACATTTCCACATTTTGTGACGCTTCTTGAACAAAGAGCTGAAGATTGATGCTTTGGGGGGATAATGAAGCATAGAACTATCTTTAGGACATATAGTTCCTTTTCAATTCCTTCTCTGCATGGGCCAGGATATGGGGGAAATCAGCAGATTCTGAGTGTTAATGTTCAACTAGTACAGTAATGGGTAGAAAGCACCGAGGCCAGTACAGATCCGCCTGACAGGTCCACCTTCGCTGCCTATTGAAGTCGGCATGTACCGGCCTTGTACACTGCCTTGTCTAATTAGCTGCTGAGCTGTTCCCCGGCTCCCTGCTCCTGATGGAGACTTAACGGGAAGAGTCCTGTCACCAAGCATGATGAAGTGGTGCTTGATTGTGCTACAAGAGGTCCTGTGGATGAAGTCCAGACTGTTTCGGCTAATCATCAACTTTGCAGATTCCAACACTCGGGCTTGTCTGCCAGGGCAGGAGCTTTGCAAAAGTCAGCAGGAGTGATCTGTAGCTACAGAGAGAACACAAGGAAGTGCTTTGTTTATGTATTTTTAAAGGATTGACTACTCTGGAATACCGTGAGCATGCCTGAGGAAAGAGAACGGTTTCCGGGTCAGGCTCCTCACACTATTCAAAAAGCTCCAGTGTTTACTGTCTCAAACACAGACCTGGGTCCCTGTGAAGCACTGGCTACATGTTCGGTGCTTCTGTGCTATGCAGTTAACACCTCGCTTCTCCCCAGCCATGGCACTCGCACAAGTTATTCATTCCGTCTCTTGTAAACTATTTTAAAGAGTTGTTGGGAGCAACTTAGAAAGTGCTCAGAAGATGGTTAAGGACTCACTACTGTGAGCTGCAGGGATTATTATGGTGGGGTGGGAGCCTGTCATTTCAAAAGTAAGAATGATTAAACCAGAAGTGGCAGAACCCACCTGCAGTGCCAGCTCCTCCAAAGGCTGCAGCAGAAGGGTTTGAGGTCAGCCAGTTCTACACAGAGAGAATCTCTCAAAAGAAACAAAGTCAGAAAAAGGACTTGGGTGGGTTTAATTTAGTGGTAGAGCCCTTTTCAGCACGCACAAGGCCATGGGTTCCATTCTTAACACTGCAAAATTAATTAATTAATGTAAACGTAATAGAACAGCACTTGTCCATAAGCCTCATGCATATGGTATAAGCCACAAGTTAATCACAGGTTTTAAATGATAGTTGAAGGTGAGTCCAGAATCTCCTTTCCTGAACTGTAATCACAAGTAAGGCTCCTAGTGCAGCCTGGCTGAGTGGACAGAGGAAGATGCAGCTGTGCCTTGCCTGCTGCATTGCCTTACAAACTTGCAGTGGTGAAACCCATCATTCCAAGCAGTATTTTCAAAGACCAGTGGAGCTATCCATTTGGTACAAGTGGACTCAAGTGTTCAGATTTGAAGTTCTGCTGACAGCTGAGTGAGATGGTGCAGCCCCTGTCTACCTTATCCACCTCAGGAAGCTGGCCCAGGAAAATCAGAGGCCCCTGTCTCACTAAAAAATTACAAGTTCCAGGGATATAGCTAATCACTCCAGGACTTCATCTCCTATCCTGGGGGTTAAAAAATATTCAATTTTTGTTTCATAGTTTGTCACTAGCATATAATTATAACTAATGCCATTTATCAAAATACAGCTTTTAGCAAAGAAAACACAAGTAAAGGGTGGTAAGATTGAGATGGGAATGGGACCAAATATGGCCCGGTCCACCTCAACTCCTGATTGATTGCAAGTGCCTGAAATTCAGAAAGGTAGCCGGGCATGGTGGCGCAGGCCTGTAATCCCAGCACTCGGGAGGCTGAGGCAGGAGGATTGTTGTGAGTTCGAGACCAGCTTGAGCTACAAAGTGAGCTTAAAGCCAGCCTGAACTGCATAGTGATGCCCTGTCTCAAAAAGACAAAGAAAAAAAAAAAAGAAAAAAAAAAGAAATTCAGAAAGGTTGTCTGCTTTCTCATTCGGCCACATTTCCAGGACCACATTTTCAGCTTGTACCACCTTCAAGTCGGGGACTCCCACAGGATGAGCTTCCCCTTGGGTACAATCAGAAGAGGCTAAGTTAGCCTCCATTTAACAAGGAAGCCTCAGATACAGCCTTCCCTCCAGTTCACCTGTGTCTAAAGAGGAGTTTCTGAAATACAGAACAGCAGGACAGAGAAAATCTAATTTCACAGAATTATTTAATAGTTTAAAATAGACATGATAATTTAAAAAAGGAGTTATACGTACATCTGTAAAAAAACAAAACATATTTGAAGTGGAAAAAAGCAATTACTACTTAAAAGTCTATAGATATCTATAAAACAGTGCATAACAGAGTGTGTATGTGTATATGTGTGTCTTTGACCAGAGTACATAGGAAAAAACTAAAAATATACGTACCAATGTATGTCCCTTTCTTTCAGAAAGGAAAAAAAAAATTAAAATACGTAAAAGGTAAAAAGGGCATTTTTAAAAAATTCTACCTATTTCAGGGTTATTTGAATTTTTAATAGTAAGATTTTTTCTATAATGATGTCATTCACATAATTACAAACTTGTTTCATGTATTTCAACATCGTGGCCATGGTCTAGCATGACCGAAAGTATCCCCAAAGCTTAAAGCTTCCACACAATTTAGCATAACAAAGGGTATAGTGGGCATATTAGTTACCTGTTCTGCTTTTGGTCTCAAGCCAAAGCACAGTGGAGCTCAGACTCGCTGTGGTTCAGTAATGATTTATAAATCTTGACTTACTCATCCACTATGCTAGTAATACAGAAACGTTAGCACATACCAAGTTGCTAAAGCATTTTAGGAACAGTTTAGAAATACACCAGGATACCGGGGTCTTCCTGACATCTGTACATGGATGAACATAAAATAAAATTTCTTATCTGTGCAGATGAATTATATCTTCAAATCAGAGAACAGTACTTTTCACATGCAATTTTTCAGTCATACTAGTGAAGAAGCCTTCTGCAATTAGAGCTGGGCATGGTGGTACACACCTGCAATTCCTGCACTTGGGGACTGAGGCAGGAGGATCACTGCAAGTTCAAGACCAGCCTACACAGTGGGTTCAAAGCCATCATGAACTACACAGTAAAATTTTGTCTCAAAATACCAAGAAAAAAATTGCAAGTAGAATTAAAAAGAGTACACCATATGTTATTTCAAGTAGGTGAGCTGTAATTGTTGCATGTTTATTTTAAATGCTATGTGATCAATAAAAAATTGAAATGATAATTTTTTAAAAGAATAAATTTTTTTTTAAAAAAAGAGCCATATTTTTAATAAAAAGTCCCATCGGAGGGCCAGCCAAATAGCTCAGCAGATGAAAGTGTCTGCAGGCAGGTTCAGGGGCCAGGGATTCAATCGCTGGGCCTGCTGTGCTGGTCACTGTCCCATCCCCCCCCCCC
>PVKA01011290.1:6290-61563 GCA_004027165.1 Ctenomys sociabilis
AAAAAAAAAAAAAAAAAAAAAAAATTAGAAATCCAAGCATGTGATGATGCTCTGTGGATACGTGGCTATGTGACTGTAAGACTATAAGTCTAAGACCAGCTAAACACAGTTAGCTAGGTGGAGAAGAGGAGTAAAGGGTGGTTGACTGGAAAGACTTTTCTATATGTCTTTTGTTTTTATTTCTTACTAACTTTTAATAATTCTGTAATTAGTAAGATTGCCAACAAAAATAACTTTTATTACAGCAATCCATTAATTAAGTAAAGCAACATGTTCTTATTCTTCTTCTTCCTGAAAAATAGAAGATTAAAACAAAAAAACTTGAGCTTGAAATTTTACATGTTCTGGTAGGTTTCCTGAAACATACTGCTGTGTGTTGATGTGCACAACAGTTTGTCACATTAGATATTTTGAGAATTAGGTTTCTGTGCTGTATTCATTCTTAAATATTGTAAGATCTAGTTATAAATGAAAAATATTTCAATGGGGACTCAATGCAGTTGTTCTTTGGCCATCGTATCTGCAAAATGTGATTATCTCTAATGACATTATCTTAAGGGGTAATAACCAGAACAAGACTCCTGTTGACATAGTCTTTTAAGGTGATTTACAGAGAAGAATGTATAAGATTATCTTCAAACTAGTGGCGAAAGGAATTTAAAAACCGTTCCTTCAAGGCACATATGATTCTCTGACATGTGCGGAAAAGCAGAATGGATGAAGAAATAAAATGAATGGTTGTGAGATGGGAGGTTTCTGTAAACTCTAGGTTGGAGTATTACTCAGGTATGATGAGGCCAACAGAAACAATCACTCAGAGTTTCCAAAGAGGGCGGGACCGTGCTGCACCCTACAGAGATGCACAGCTACTAAGAGAAGCACCAGATTTGGTCAGGAGGCCCAATGAGTGTTCCCCACCTGGAGAGGAATCTTTCCATGGAAAAGACAGGGAAAATCATTTAGCATTGCCTAGTTGGTGTAATTTCAGCAGATGGGATACATAAATTATATGGGGGCATGGGTTGATTAGGGCAGAGTTATATCATGCCCTGGGGATTAAGAGTCACACAAAGGAAATGGTTTGGAGTGCAGGTTTTGGATTGGCTACTTTGCATGTGTAAACTACACTCTGGCTGAGTCACACTTGTGATATCTAAGCACTGATATTAAATTAGTGATAGGAAAATATCATTAATTTACAAATAAGACAGAAATACCACAAATCACAGTTATACTATGGAAGGACAAATGAATTCAAGTTTTAGGAGGCTGGCAGAACGTTCAGTATTTGGTGACAAAAACTGAAGAAGGGCAGAAGAGTGTCGGCTAGCACAAACCTTTCTGTGGTCTCCTCAGGAAGAGCTTCATCATATAACATGAGTCAGTCACAAGGTGTAATAAATAATGAATTTAGTTATATAAAAAGGTCGAAGATTGGTAACTCCAAATAAGTCAACAAAATATAAGCACATGGGGTATTTGAGATATTGTGCTATACACTGCAAAGGATGCAGATTTACATAAAATTGAGATTTTTCTTTTATGCAATGCAAAAAGGTATGGAAGAACTTAAGGGTGAACATAAAACAATGGATGAATAAGTCAAGTGTCTTGGTGATGGTGCCCACAAAGGAATATGCAAGACGGCAAGGTGAGCACTGCCTTTGCTTCTGATGCCACCGCTGATATAGCTGGTGAGTTGGTGATGCTCCGTATCTCCTAGTGAGATCTGACTCCTGATTCCTTTTCACTAGGGTCTCTATGAAGCTATACCAAGAAATCTGTGCTGCCGCAGTTGTCATTCTTTAGTAGATGCTCTAAGTTGGAAGAATGATTATCACTGAATAAAAGAACAGAGAAATCACCCTAAAAAAGTAACAAAGTTTAATTTAAGTCAAGAAGGTTGAATGAATTTCAGATTGGAAAATGTGTATTTCAATATCCCAAGCAACAAGAACAAAAGTATGCAGGCTTGAAAGTAAGGAGAACTGGATGACCAGCGCTACAGTTTGGCCAGACTTTAGCTACTTACGTATAAAGGAAGAGGTAAAACTACAAAAGGAAGGATGGCTCACACTCTATATGCTGAGGTTATAAATTTAAAATAGCTAATATTCCCTGAGTGTTCATAGTATTCTTAACAATGTAATAGACAAAGAACTAATTCATACTGACACTGCACAAACACTCAATACTATGTACAACTAGCAAAATATAGAAAATACTAAATATTTGTATCTAAGCATAGTTGTTAATATATTCTTATGTATTTGGTTATATGACTTGGCTATTATAAAAGCAATTATATACTGTGCATTTTATATATATATATATATATATATATATATATATATATATATATATATATATGTACATATATATGTATATGTATAAACCACCTATATCTTACTGATAATGTATGTTAACACACTGTGTAAAAATGTCATTTCTCACATTGTACAGATAAAGAATGTGAAACCAGACAAATGAAATAAATTAGCTTGCTTAGCTTTACACTGTGGGTAAGGAAACAGACAGATTTAACAGCAGCAATCTGACTCTTGTCATCTCACTATCAGTCTTTATACTGCACTGTATCCTGATGCATGATAGCATTGTTTAATTTGTAGATATTAGAAACTCAGACTATGAGGTAGATGTCAATGCCATTAAAGATGGGCTTTAGAAGGTCTGGAAATGGTATGTAAGTAGTGGAAACACATCACTGGACCTTTTATATGTGATTGCCCAGACTGTAACATAGAAGTGCTTTTGTGAATTGTGCTGTGAATAATTAAGGACCTCCTGATTCCATTTTCCACAAGAGTGCTATGCTGTGCATAAAACTGAGAGGAAGAATTGGTGGTGTACACCTGAGGGGAATGATTGAAGGCATCTGTGTCATATCTGTATGCAGCACGGAGCTCTCAATTCCCTCCATTTCCAATCCCATGAACAATACTTGTTGCTGCAGAATTGACCTATTAACCTACACATTAAAGGAGGTAAGTGATTGATGGGGAGTAGGGTGTGTAGTTCAACCAGTTCTTTGAATGACAGTACAGATTGAACAATAAGTTAAATGAGGTCAGATAGTATAGTTATCCTTCTCAATGAAAGAAATCATGACTTAGGTTCTCTGCTTGGGATCACACACAATAGTGCTTTCTTTGACTACCCTTGATAAATTTCCTTGATATCAGTTGAATAAACACAGAAGATTTTTTTCCCTGACAGGATCAGAAATCCTGAATTGATGTCATCAAATCTTAGCTTTTTTTTCAGAACCAGGGATTGAACTCAGTCCCTTGTGCTTGTCAGGGAAGTGCTTATTCCACTTAACCATCTCCCCAACCCTGACCATAGCTTTAATAATTTTTTTTCTACTGTCCTGGGCCAATCATGGGTCGAGTAAAATGTCTAACTTAATTAAATTATTGCCATTTTTTGATACAAAAACTACGGCAATGTTATTTGACTCTGTTGTTTGCTACAGCATTTATGGTTCCAGATTTCAGATATTATTGATCTTTACTCCTGTCTGAATTCACAGCAGATGCCAAAATACCTCAGTGATTTCTATGGAAGTTATCCTGAAAGCCTCCATGCTTATATGTTCTTCATTGCAATAACAGCAGATATAATATGAATTAATACTTGAATATGGAGCCTTATAGGGTTGAACATAGTGATTTTGAAAATTATAAACTGTAGGCACACACTTCTGCCATTTAGTGCCAGCAGACATAGACAAGCTTTCAAATTTTATCATCTATCATTGCACTTGGGGAAAAGGGACTATTCCAGAAAAGATACAAGCTATTCCTTTCCCCCTCAGGAAAAACTCAATATTCTATGCCCTACATGATTATTTTTTTATTAATTTATTTATTTGCATTTTAATTTGAGTGAAAAATAGAAACTAAGACAAAGAGGATAAATGACACAAACAGGGTAACAAATAATGATACATATGTTACAGGTTTTCAAAACGTGGATGGCTATGTAACAATGCAACACCGTTCAGCAGTCCACAATGGAAGCGGGTTATCCACAGAAGTTCTTGTGTCCACAGCTTCTGTGAGTGAGCCATCCACAGCTCATTCTATTACTTTATGTACCTTCATTTTTATACTTTTCTTCGGGATGGTTAAGACTGAGTTAAAGCAAGACCTATATAACAAAAAATGTAACTTTTTATCAGATAAGGTCACTCAGTCACCCTCAGGGTTTATCCTGTAACTTTGTGCCACTCTTTGTGGATCCCTTGTCAGTGTCAACCTTGTGGATGAGTCACAGCCATTGCTTGACCACTTTGCTATCTCTGGAAGCCTGAGAGAAAGTTTTCTCTCCATGTGACTCTCCTTAGGCACACTATACATTGTCGATCGCATTCCTCCGTGGCCCCATAATCTCCTTGATCAGAAAATTTGGGGCACTATTGAGTTATATGATGTTACAGTACAGGTTCTCCTATGTCCTGACCTTGAAAGGCTAGGGCCAAAATGTTGGCTAACCTTGCAGCCTTTCTTTCTCTCCAATTTTTGATCTGCAAACTTAGGTTGTTAACCCTCCAGAACAGAAGTTTATTATTACCCTGTAACAGATGTATTCAATTTACCCTCACTATTAATTTAAATATCAGACATAATGGGCATAACATGGAACATGTATTTTCCATCAAGTATTGAGATACTAAACTCTAAGTCCATTTACAATACAATGAGAAAATAAATAGAAAAGGAATGAACACTTACATATATTTACATAGATATTTAGAAATCCATCCACATACAGCATAGTAGCATTGTAGCATGACTGTCTTGTGACACTTTTTGTCTCATTTTTCATTTACTACCCTTTAAAAAAGGGCAGTATAGTAATAGCTGGTATGTCATGACAAGTAGTACATATTTAGAAGACTAGAAGGGCAGACATTTGGAGTGTGATCCTTCTATTACACTTTGTTAAATTCAGTGCAGTTGCTTGGTTCATAGGTATCAGCATATATAGTTAGTTGGGGTGAAAATTTTACCACTTAACTGCTAGTTTCAAAACTCTCCTGATGTTTCTCAGGATCATTGCCTTGCCCATCTTGTGGATGATTATTTTATATTATGGAAATTTCTAGAATGAATTTTTATAGGAATACAGTGAATTTGGAGCTAGTTTCTCTTGGGTAATAAGGGTAAGTGGCCTTACCTTATGCTCTGATGAATCCACCAATCCCACCAATAAGCCTGCTGACCATACACTCAGTCAAAAGGAAAGCAAACTCTTGTTTGTTGATTACTTGCACCATTCCCTTTTCATGCTGTTATCTACCCCTCTGCATGTGACTCCTTTATTGATCTTCAATTTTCATTTTTGAAAATTCTATTGTGGATAAATAGTAACTGCATGCTTTTAGTACCTAAAACATAAAAATAGTGAACCTGAATGATTTCTTTGCTACTTATGCTACTGGCCTGCCCTCCCCTGACTTCACACTTCACAGATGGCATCTGCATCTACTTTGAGAAGGCATAATGGGCTTGTGGTGCACATCTCCAGTTCCCTCCAAACAGAGGAGGCTTTGAATCTATTTATTGTTTATGTAAAGGGAAGAGTAACCACAAGTATGTGACTGCCAACTCTTGATTACTGTTTGAAAGAAGCTAAGAACAGAAATCCAGAAAGCAGAAAAATAGGTGCAATGTGATGAGTTTTGTTTATGTTTGCATAATCTGATTTTTAGCAACCCTGAGAGTTGCATTGACTTTGAATGTATTTTTCTTTTAATTTATTTTTACTAGAAATTCATGTCTTTTTTTAAAAAAGGATCAGTGCACAATGAGTTAAGAAAAAATAAAAAAAATAAGAACTATATTTCATCACTGTTAGTTTCAGAAATATTGCTCTAAGACATTTAGTGTAAAAATTACTGCCTAAAAAGCAGTGCTCAATAAATATTGCTTTTCTTCCATAGTAACCATTTGGAGTGGATAGTTACCCTTGTGGAGGAGGGGTAAGTAGTAGTTTGATGAGATTTATTATGCAGAGTTCAGGGAATTGGAAGTTAGTAGAGAATTGAAAGTCTCAGTGGTAGTTGCCATACCTTATATACAGAGTACCATAAAATAAAATAGAAGCTTGATGCCTGGGACCACATTATGACTGCTCTGGGCATAATAACTTTGAGCACCTTGGCCAACAGGTTTTATATTATCACCTATAATGTTGCATTAATGAAATCTTGGGATTATTGATTTCAGTAAATATCTCCCCTTGCATGTATTTTTCTTGGCAGCTTTGCTATGAATCCTCAAGAAGGCTTGAGTCTATTATCTTTTCTTCAAATATGGGTGTCATTGCAGCAGGAAAGTGCACAGAGCATTTCATCTTTGAAAGTGATCATAATTTTCCTGGTTGTATGTCCATGGCAAACTAAGAAAGGGAACTGAATAGATTAGACACAAGCAATTGCTTACCCAGAAGTCAGAAAATATCTGATGTTCTTTTTTGAAAAATGCTTTTCCATCCCCTTTTCCACTAAAATCATGTACATAGAAGATACAAATGAGAAAGCCTTGCCTGGACTCTGCCTCATATTGTCACTGGCTAGTGAGGAATCTTTCTTCAGCAGAAATGAAACTTAAAACTGAAACTACACTATAAACTTACAGTTAAGAAAAACTTCAATGAAGTTCTTCTTCATTATACAAGTTTTCAATGAAAAATTACTGTATCAAAGAAACGTACAATGCTGCCTCATCGTCTATCCAATAGGCCCAGGAAAGAAACAGAGAAGTCCGTTTCTTCCATAGACAGGAAGAGTCTATAGACAGGAACTCCCACAAAAGAATATAATCTCAATTGTAGGGTCCCAAATAAATTTCATTAAGTATTCAAGCTTTTCACCCAAAAAAGGAGAAAATCTCTGAATGAGGGGGGGTTTGCTTACCATGAGGACATGAGTTGGTGCATAGCTTTGCAGTGTGCTTTAAAATGTGTTTTGTACACCTCTGGGAAGATAATTTTTGGAGAAATGCAATGCATTGAAATTAAGAATCAATTTGAGGTGAGAACTACTGCTACCTTTGCTTGGTAGTTTGCATGTACATTCCACCTTCTTATCTCAAGGAACAAAGCAGCTCACTCACTGAATTGTCAGCCTGGTTATTTTCCCCCTCTTATTGCCAAAGATTGCAGCTAACTGCTTGTCCTTTCAAGCTGCTATTCTGGAGTTCTGTTACTCCTCTCTTCTCTCAACAGTAGCAGCACTAGTACAGCTACTGTGTAATGAACACTTACTCTATGCTATTCAGAATGTTAAATTCTCTACATTTATTTTTAACAGGTTCTCTGATGTCCCATGATAAAATGTGTACTTCTTTTTCTGTTTTATAGGAGAGGTAATGAGGCATTAAAGCCAATGGCACAAGTAATGTTTTGCTATTTTTTTTAATGTATTTGGTACATGGTCTACAGGGTCTCACTATACAGATCCGACTCATAGTGATTCTCCTGTTTCAGTCTACCAAGTGCTGGGATTAGATGTGCATGCCACCAGGTCCAAAATGTTTTATTTCAAAGAATTAACTGCAGCACATTTTCACAGTAGTGCCTTCTGCACTTCCTAGAAAATCAAGATCTGAAGACATGCCAATTTCATTTAGCGTCAGGTATAAACCCATTGACTTTGACCCTTTACACATTTTCTAACATAATGTCATTAGATGTTAACACATTTTTTCATATTTTTTTTGGCAGAACCATGGATTCAACTCAGTCCCTTGCACTTGCCAGGGAAGCGCTTATTCCACTGAGCCATCTCAGTCCCACAAAATAAATTTTTAATGATGAAAAATGTATAAAGTCAGAAAATGTTATGGTTATCACTTCTTAATGAACAAAGAATATATTCTTTCAATATATGGTATGTTGTTTCATGGATTGTATTTTGCAAGTTTTCCAAAAACTTAACTTGTTCCTGGGAAGGCAATAATAACCAGGCTAGTATAATTTTTCCCTTCAATTTTAAAGTAGAAAATTGATAAACAAATATGACCCTTTAACTTTGAACTTTTCAAGACTAAATCCCTAATAAAAAAAACTTTTATTTTTCTTAGAGAGTGAATAAACCTAAAAGAATTTTTATCAATAGCCTAAATGCTCATGAAAATCTGTGATATTCAGTGAAGTCATTCCTTGAGCACTTACATCTATTGAACAAAACTGAGTTTATCTTCTATTTTGCTATCTATCATCTATCTATCTATCTATCTATCTATCTATCTATCTATCTATCTATCTATCTATCTACCTATCTATCTATTCTGTGTTTCTCATATAAGAGAAACTATGCAGTATTTATTCCAGTGTGTCTGACATATTTCACTTAATATTATGGTTCCAATTTCCTCCATTTGTCTCCATTGCCTTGAGTTTGTCTTCCTTTGTGAGCAGTAATCCACTATGTATAATTTATTTTATTTATTGTACTGTGTTCTTTTGACTCATCAGAGTGAGAGATTTTTTGCCTTTATATTTTATAAGAGACTCTCCTGTATTTGTGCCTTATATTATGTGTAAAGCTTTGGCTATTCTTCTAAGATTGTGGTACACAGTGTGCAAATTATTGTTATTCTCTAATTATTTTGCTGTAAAGTTTTAGGTTTTTATTGGAATACTATTTAATATTTTATCTATTAATATGTACTTGTAAAAATATACACTTATATTTAAAAATGCATAAGGCTGTGGAGATAGCTCAGTGGAATAAACACTTGCTTGGAAAGTATAATGTCTTGATTTTAATCTCTGGTACCAAAAACAAATAATGCATGTATGAAATTAGATGAATGCATGTGATCACAAATTTGAAAAAAATGACTTTGCATTCATATGAAGGCATCCATAATTTATATTTTATTCTTCACATTACATTTGACTTCTACAGTGGGTACTATCATGAACTATACCTTTGAGAAAGATTTTCTATAAACTTTATCACATAGCTTTTACATTCAAGGGAAAAATGTCACGTAGTACATGCTATTCTTTTTTTTTTTTTTTTTTTTTCTTTTTGAGACAGGGTCTCACTATGCAGTTCAGTCTGGCCTTAAGCTCACTTTGTAGCTCAGGCTGGTCTCGAACTCACAACAATCCTCCTGCCTCAGCCTCCCGAGTGCTGGGATTACAGGCATGTGCCACCATGCCCGGCTAGTACATGCTATTCTAATGTTAATGTTAAAGTGTGAATCATAAAGTATCCTCAAAAAGCTCAGGGGTTGAGGTCTTGACCCTTAACCATTGTTCTTTGTTCAGTGATGGAAACTTCATGAGGTGGGCTCCAGTTGGAGGACACAAACCACTAGGGCTATGTTCCATAATGCTATTATGGGATCAAGGTCTCTCTCTCCCAGAGCAGCCCACCTCCCTCCAGCTTAAACAAGATGAGGTACAATTGTCATTGCCAATTGCTTCCATCACATTCTTCTGCTTTGCTATGTAACTGACTGCAAAGGGGCCCATTAGCCAAGGACTAAAACCCCTGAAATCGTAAGCTCAAACCAATGTGCTCTCTTTATAAATTACTTTCTCTCAGCTGGTATAATTTTGGAGTTCAGGAACCACCAAATATTTTTTATCAAGAGGCAGCATTATAATTTATAAATGTAGCTATTCAAAATTAAGTCAACCTGGTATCTCACAAATATAAAATGATGTAAGTTTTGAAAAAGAAAATGTTTTGAGACATTTTCTGTTCAAGTAAGTGAATAACTTGGATTGCTATGTGATTGCTGATCTTCTTGAAGCATTTTGTTTGGCCTCAATTTGTACTTTTTCTTAAACTGGCTCCCTTCAAAGTATTAAGTGCTACTGATATCTTTCTGTCCTTTGTGATTCTATTTTTTATCCAAAAGATTTTTTAATGCCCAGACCTTTATAATAGTATGTCTAGGCAGTTTCTAGCTGAAAGAATAAACTCCTTTGCATCATAAAAATAAACAAAATAAATTGCAAGAAGAAATACTAGGCATTGTTACAGCTTGAATCTAGAAATCCTGTTAAAGCCTCCAATGGTCATGAGTTGGGTTCTATGAAGACACCTGAACCTTGGCTGTGTAATGCTGGAATCGAAGGTGCAGTACTAGGATTAAGAGGGTGAGTAACAGTGTAACCCGGATAAGATATAGCGGACACAGACAGGGCTGAGCCTCTTTTCTTATAGCTTGTGGTTTGATACTTGGTGCTTGCTGCATTTTTCCTTTCATGAACTATTTTTTTTTTTTTATCTGTACTGCCCCTCGGCCATGCCAGCATGTGTTTGAACAGGCCAATTATGAGTTTGTTTAGTTCAACAAACTATGAGCTAAATAAATATTTGTAGAATTTAGTCTACAAACTTTGACTCTGAACAAAATAAATGTTTCCACCCTTAACTTGTGCGGTGTTAAGTATTCTGTCTCTGCAATGAGAAAAGTAATTAAGAAGTAATTAGGTAGAGGAATGGAGTTATTGCTGTGACTATACCTGACCATATGGTTCAGGAGGCTTTGAAAATATGTTTGAGAAGAGTTTGGAAAGCTCTGGGAACCCTGGATGAAAACAAAAAAGCCTTGGAACACCTTAAACTGTACTAGCGGTGAATGCAGGTAAGAACTCAGAAGATCAGAAATCCTGTTGTAAAATTGCTGTAGAAATGCTGCTGGTAAAGACCAGACTCTAGAGGTTTCTGTTGAATACAAGGACTGCATTGGCTGTTGGACTCCAGACAATGCATGTGGCTTATCAGTTTGTGTGTATTTTGTTCATTACCAGAGACTCCATGGTCCATGGGAGACTAAGATTAAGGTTGGTAGACTAATTAATCTGTCATAAGCAATTTCAAGGCAGTCCAATGTTGAAGTGGTATCATGGATACTATTGGGGGTGGGAGCTTTGGCCAGATATATGTTGAGAATCTAGAGAAATGAGCCCAATAGGTTGATTTACAGTATTGCGAAATACTGAGAAATGAAACCTCCAGTAAAGCTGAGGACTATAAAGACAGAGGAGAGAAGAATTTATTCTTAGAAAGAATATGATAATGGAAAATATGAGTTAGAGATACCACAAGAAGCAACAGGACTTCAGCCTTTGCAGCCTCAGAATTTGCTTTGATAAGAGAGCCCCAGTGAAGCATGTTCCAGAGTGGCAGTAGCCCAGAGAACTTGTATCTTGGGATTGGGATCATAACACTCAGAATTCAGGCACTAAACTCCAGTAGCCAAGAGAGAAGACAGCTTGGGTACTGCTTAAGCTGGTACCAGACATTGGCATCATCCACATGGTTTGGATTTTAGATACGTGCAGAATACAAGAGTTGAGGGTATATGATGGTTTCTCCAAGGTTTTAGGAAGAGATGAGGGAGTATTACACTGAGAGGGAAGTTTGTGAAGCTGTGTGACACCAAAGGTACAGTGAAGTTCCCAGAAATTTTAGCAAGTCAGGATCATGGACAGTTTGAGAAAATGAAGGGTTCAGCCTAGTATGGTTTCTGTCCTCCCAAGGCCTAAAATTTTTGCAGATGTGTCTAAAGCGGGAATATGTTATTGCCGGAATTAAGTGTGTGTGGTTACTAGATCAGTCTGCTGATGGATGTGGCACTGTTCTGGCTAGTGAGTGGCACACTTGCTCTATGGCAGGTAGCCTGGAAATAAAATTGCTATGTTAGTCTGCCTACCAGGAACTCTTCTCCTCGTCTAGCGCCTAAAAATACTGATTTCTAAAAATCATTTTAGTTTTTAGTTCATCCAGACATTGCTTCTGCATTAATAAGGATTTTCTTTGTCTTATCTCATCCCTTATTGTTTCTCAGCTTTTTGCCTACTTCTTACCTACACAGTTTTGCTATTTGTCTAAGCCTCTGCTTACATGACTCTATCAAGTTGACTGGGAATGTTTTCTTTAATATGCTTATTATTAAGGGCCTGCTCTAGGTAGAGATCTCTTTGTAGCTTTCCTCTAGAAGCACTAGGCTCATGTTTATATTTCAGGGTTTCTGGAACTCTAGCATGGTTGTTGTTAGAATGAAAATGCTTTTCTTGTTTATAGTTTTATGACTATAGCTAAACACAAAACAGCATATATATTGTCTTCTACTTGTTAGAGGAATTAATGCATTTATACTTTAACTTTTACATTTGTTTCATTTATGGGGTACCAGGCCATTCAAAGAAGACTATGTCCTCCCATCATACCAAAGACATTGCTTGCTTTTACTGGGTCAGTCAAGGAACTACTTCATGTCATGTTTATTCTGTATCCTGGCTGATGGAGGGGCCTCTGGAAAGCATTTGATTGCTGTGTCAACAAGAGAAAAAGATGTCACCAAAACATAATTCTGGTGCCTGAAAAATATGTGTCACTTTTGTTTTTGTTTTCTTTGTTTCACCAAAATGAAACATTTTGACTTTAGCAGATATGGAGTACTTAATTCCTTCTGAGAGACAAACACGTCAATGAAAGAATATTTAGCAAATAATAATAATAGTACATATGTATTAGAATTTAACAATGTATCATGCAGCACATTCATTTAATAATCTGTGTAGCATTTATTTTATCTACCCACATGAAAGGTAAAATCTTTGACAAAAGACAGAATGTTAAAGGTTATCAGCAAATTGTCTACAATGAATAAAGAACAAGAATTTACCAAGATATTGAGTTGGTAAACATGACATTACTTTTTATAGACCAAGAAACAGTTATCATATCATTCAAAGGCATTCTTGCTTGCTTTGTGGCAGAAGAACCTTGTATCTGATTTCATGTTTTTTTCAAATCTGAAGGCTCGGGGTTGAATGAACGACCCTTGGTGGTAATGACTTTCCAGTCTGGTGCTTCTCTCCACAGTTTGTTTTTCCCTTTGATTCTTGCTGTAGCTGAGATCATTTAAGATAACTGAACATTTGGGCAAAATTTCCCATAATGAAGAGCAATAAAGTGATGACGTCCCATCATCATTTGCCTTTGATCTGTGAGTTTCATTATCCTTAATTTAACAAGAGCAGCTTTTATTACTGAATTCATTTAAAGTTTACTTTGATATTTTAGCTTCCCTTTTTTTGTTTTTTCTCTTTTGGAAAACTTCCAGAAAGGTTTGTTTGAATCTACTGACTTGTCACCTGCATCTGCCTGCTTTCTCTTTCCTCCATTTATCTCTCTTCCTGTCTTCCTTCCCTCCTCTTCTTCTTCCTTTGCTTTCTTTCTTTTTCTTACCATTTATTTGAACAGAAGTTGGGATTAAGTCTTTCAAAATTAAATTTCTACCTTGCTACGGATTTAGTGGCTTTTCCACCATTCAAGTGAGGCTACAAATTTACACACACAAAGTGTCAGTTTTCATACAAAACGTTGTAAACTGGTGGCTAAAAGGTGTTTGGAGCCTTATCAGAAGAATTCAGACATCCTTCTTTTTTGGACTCATATTCAATAAGAATGAAAAAGGTATTGTGCCCCCGCCATCTGCACTTATTCCAAATATACCCAAAATGACTTATTTAATAGTCTAAAACTGCACACACATTTGTTTTCATTACTTACATTACAGCTCTAGCACCACCTTGGGCCCTTTAAATAGTAATATACACTATTCCCTATACAGTTCTGCTAAAACAAAACAGAACAACCTACTCAAATATCCTTAAAACCTCTTAAAATGGAATAATGAATCCTTTAGAATTTAAATAACTGAATTTAGGAAAAGTGTATTTAAAATCTCAGTGCAGTTGGTTAGAAAGTATATTTTTTATGGTTTACAACATTAGTAACCATTTGTTAAACCAGTTGGTTTAATGATTTATCACCTCACATGTGATTAGTTTGGGCTCACTTTGTTAAGGAACAAGAGAGTTAGCATAAGTATGGCAAGAGTGTGTTTAGGCCCAGGTAGAGGTCACAGCAAAATGTCTAGGCAGTAGGATGACAGAGTGGGGAATGAAAGGGTGGATAGTGAGCACATGGGAATGGATCTGCCACAGAAATGAAGAAGCAGAGAAGCAGTGCAGACTAAGTCCTTACACACTTACTTCGCATTGGATCTTGGGACCAAGATCCACAGGTCCCATTAGCAAGACCACATCACAGACTGAATCTGTTTTCTTCTTGCATCTCTCATGAACACAATATGACTTAATAATACAGGTTGTGATTTATAACATGTGCACTATGTGCAGCACATTTGCATGTTTAGTCCATACAGTTCTTACAGAAGACTTCAAGAGAAGCTTATCTGATTCCTGAAAGCAGGATATAGACCTCAGAGATATCTATGTCCTAGTTCCTGGAAACTGTACATTTGCCAAAGATGAATTAAACTAGAGAAAATTTTGAATTAAGTTTTTCAATTAGCTGCCCTGATGATAGAGAGATCTCCCTGGGTTGCCAAAGGATTGACCTGCTCTTTCTGATTTTGATAATAGAGGGAGAGTATGAGGAGTTACTGGATAAAGGAGGCCCTTTAGAAAATACAACAAAAGACAAACCCACAGAAAAGAATACAGTTCTGTCAGTTTTAAGGAAATGAGACCCATGCCAGACTTCTGAGCAAGAGAATTGGAGAACAGTGACTTTGTGCTGCTTGGTGCATTTATAGGATTCCCAACAAACAAAGCAGGAAAATAACATGAAATTCCCATAAGTGATATAATTTAGAACACATGGCACTATTGTCCAATGGGAGGAGAAGCACGTGTTGTCAAAGCTACAGCTGATTGCAGAAGAGAGTTACACTGTGTCCACAATGATAGCCACGCAGAGGACCCACTAGGAGGAGAGGCAGATCAATGGATTATGGAGGACCAGTCACCTAAACAGTGAAAGAAGGTACAAGGATCTGCCCAGGAAACATATAGGAGGCCAGAAGGGCAATCCCTCTCTTGTGGTGAGACAAATGCTGGAATCCACTGCCTTTATACTCTGTGTCTCAGCAATACAGCTTTAATTTAGCCACAATTGGAAATAAATGAGGCATTGTGCAAGAATAACCTTGATCTTTGCAGTTTCCTGAAACCAATGAAATACTTGACTGAAGGAGTCTATAGCTTTCATTATTATTATTATTATTGGATTTTCTGTATCCACTGATTGGTCTATTCAGTCTTTCTTTCTTTTCTTTCTTTCTTTCTTTCTTTCTTTCTTTCTTTCTTTCTTTCTTTCTTTCTTTCGTCTTTTCTGTATTTTAGGGAAGGGTCTACAGGGTTTCAGGGTCTCTCTACTAGACCAGTCTCATAGTGTTCCACCTGTTTATAGCCTCCCAAGAGCTGGGATTACAGGCACACAGCACCACGCCAATCCCTACTGCCATCTCAGCATGCTCCGGGGATTGGGACAGCATGGCAGGCCCAAGGATCGAACCCCTTCACCCCTGTGCCTGCTTGCAGACCTTTAATCTGCTGAACTATTTGGCTGGCCCAGTATTCATTTCTTAAGAAACATTATTTGGCAGGAAATATTAATTTAGCAACTATTATTTGTATCCTGTACTCAGATTTTTTTCCCAGTTGACTTATGAAAACATAGTAATTAAACAGTAAGAAGTTGAAATATTTTTCATATTCTATTTATAGAAACTTGCCACTTCCCCATTAAATGCAAAGACAAGGCAATATTATCAGTTGCCTTTAAGAATGTTGTCCTGAAGTTCACATGTTTCTCTTAGAAACAATATATGATTTAGTGAAAGACAGAATTTCACTAACTAGAGAAAATATTTTGTTGCTAAAAGCTATATTCATTTACTTACTTGCTTGCTGAGTCACCATTAAACCAAAAATTTACTTGATTTTTAAAAAATTTATTTGGTACAGGGTTTTGACATATCATTCAGATTCACAGTGATCCTCCTGTCTCAGCCTCACCAGTGCTGTAATTACAGGTATGGGTCACCATACCAGATTGGTGTGTAGTACTGGGGATCAAACATGGGGCTTTGTGCTTGCCAGAGAGGCACTTAGACTGTTCAGCTATCTCCCCAGCCATTTGTGTATTTTTAATGTTTTAACTTTGAGACAGTCTCAAAAGCCACCAAGTTACCAGACAGATGCTTAGACCACTGAACCATCTCCTCAGCCTCTCACTTGATACTCCGAAAGGAAGAAGGACAACTTTCAATTTTTCACTGAGTATATTTATTTATTTTTTTAATTTTTGTTTTGTTGAAGTACAAATATCAATGAGACAGTTTAAGATACCTTGACAAGATGGATTTGGTAAATTAATAAATTTCAAACTGTTTTCATAGTGTTTTGGTATCATAGAAGGTGCATGCATGATATTATACTTACAGATATTATTATAGCATATGTCTTTTATCAGTAAATAAAGAGAGTGTAGCTGTTTGCGTATCTTATTTTTTATACCTGAATTACATCAAAGATTCAATAATTAATACTTTCTACCTTGTTATTTTCCTAGTGGCTCTATAGTACTAGAAGCCAACATAATATCCTGTCCAACCACCATTAGTGCAAATCTTGACTCTTATAGGATTACGTGGAAGCATAGCATTATCTATCCCAACTGTACTGTCTATACACACACATCATGATTCTTACTTTCTATAATCCTTCCTTTATCTACAACTGTCAGAGATGGGTACTCCATCGTCATTCAACTAACTTAGGTGCTTGAACTCGACAACACAATCCAACACAGTCCAGCATTCAACGACAATAGTGAGTTATCCAAAGAAGTTATCAACCATAGCCATTTACAGCTCAACTTAATATTATGGCCCCACAATGTATACTTCATTTTTATACTTTTCTGCTGGATGGTTAAGACCTAGATAGAGCAAGACTTATACACCAACACATGTACTTTATGTTTCTTATGTGGTCAGTGAAGACCCCTCAGGGTTTTTCTTGTAGTCCTGTACATGATTCTGTAAATCCTTTGTCTGTGTCATCCATGTGGATGAGTCACGGCCAATTCTTGAACAGTTTGCTCTCTGTGAGAGCTTGAGAGAACGTTTTCTCTTCATGTGACTCTCCCAAGGCATACTACAGAACTTCGATCTCTTTCCTCTGTGACTCCATAAACTCATTGTTCAGAAAATTTCTAGCTCAACTGAGTTTCATGATGTTGCAGTACAGGTTCTCCTATGTCCTGAGTCTTTGCTGATTTTCAAAGGCTAGGGCCAAAATGATGGCTGGCCTTCTGGCTCTTCTATTTAACCATCCAGAAGAAAAGCTGATTAGTATCCTGCAGCATATGCCATTCACTTTGCCTTATATGACTCAATTGATTTTAGTTGTTGTACGTATCCTTTTGTATTTCTGCTTTTCACTTGTTATACTAGGGAGACTATATGATATTTACACATGTGTGTCTGGTTTATTTCACATATGAGTATATGTTCAAGTGGCATCCACTTCAGTATAAATGCTTCTAACTTATTCCTAACTGCTGAGTAATACTCCATTATATAGAAATACCACATCTTTTTCAACCATTCCTCATGTGATGGAAATCTTGGTTGTTTCCAAGATTTTTGCTATCATGCATTGCGCTGCTATAAACATTGGTATACATATATCACTACGATACAATGTTTTCAGTTCCTTTGGGAAAATTTCCAGTAAGGGGATAGCCAGCTTGAATGGAATTTCTAGTCCTACTGTTTTGAGGAGTCTCCACACTGACCTCCACAATGGTTGTACCAGTCCACATTCCCACCAGCAGTAGAGAAGTGTTCCCTTTTCCCCACAACCTCTCCAACATTTGTTGTTGGTTGATTTCTTTATGATAGCCATTCTTTCTGGAGTGAGATGCTATATCAGTGTTGTTTTTATTTGCATTTCACGCATGGCTAGCAATGTGGAGCATTTTTTCATATATTTATTTGCTTCTTTAATTTCATCTTCTGAGAAGTGTATATTCATCTCAGAAGCACATTTCTGAATTGGGTCTTCAAATTAAAGGGCCTGTTATATCTTAGCTCTTTACATATTCTAGACAGTAGACCTCTGTCTGATTGCTTATGAGTTAGGATTTTTTCAAAATTTGTGGGTTGTCTTTTCACTCTGTTGACAGTTTCTTTTGACATGCAGAAGCTCCTTAAGAAGAGTTGATCCCAGTTGTTGATTCTTTCAAGTGCTTCCCGTGTGAATATATGTTTGTTCCTGAACTCTTTATCTACCCCTATGTCTTCAAGATTTTGTCCTACCTTCTCTTCCAGGAGATTGTTTCTGTTTTAATGTTTAGATCTTTAATCCATTTTGACTTTAACTTTGTGCATGGTGATAGAGCTGGGTCAACTTTTAGTTTTCAGCATGTAGGAAGCCATATTTTCCAGCACCATTTGTTAAAGAGGCTATCTTTCTTCCAGGGAGCTTTGTTTAGCCCCTTTGTCAAAGATCAGATGGCTGAGTGTGTTCACAGATGCTTCTGCATCTTCTAATCTATTCTTTTGTTCCTCAGTTCTATTTTATTTGTAATACCATGTTGATTTTATCACAGTGTCTTTGTAGTATAATTTCAAGTCAGGAATTGTGATGCCTCCTGTCTTGTCTTTATTGGCTAAGATTGCCTTTGCTATTCTAGGTCATTTGTTGTTCCAAATAAATTTTAGGAATGATTTCTCTATGTCTGGGAGGTATGTTGGTGGCAGTTTCATAGGAATTGCTTTTAATCTGTACAGCAATTTTGGGAGTATGTCCATCTTCACGATGTTGGTTCTTCCTATCCAGGGGCATGGAATATCTTTCCATTTTCTGAAATCCTCTATAATCTCTTTTCTTAGGGTTTTGTAATTTTCCGTGAAAAGATCTTTGACTTCCTTGGTTAAGTGAATACCAAGGTATTTCTTTTTCCACAGTGCTATTGTAAAAGGTATTGTTTCTATTGTTTCCCTTTCAGTGTGCTTGTTATCTGTATAGAGGAATGCTATTGACTTTTGAGTATTGATTTTGTATCCTGCTATGCTACTGTATTCTGTATCAGTTCTAGTAGTTTCTTGGTGGAATTTTTGGGATATTCCAAGTAAAGTATCATGTCATCTGCAAATAATGATAACTTAACTTCTTCTTTACTTATTCTTATTCCCTTTATTTCTCCCTCTTTTTTAATGGCTGTTGCTAAGGATTCCAAGACTATATTGCATAGGAGGGGTAATAGAGGACATCCTTCCTTTGTACCTGATTTAAGAGTAAAAGATTTCAGTTTTTCCCCATTTATGATTATATGAGCTTTTAAGTTGTCATAGATGGCTTTGTCAAGTTAAGATAGAGTCCATCTATTTAAATTTTTTGTAGGACCTTGAAAATGAATGAGTGTTGGACTTTGTCAAAGGCTTTCTCTGCATCAATTGAGATGATCATGTAGTTTTTAGATTTCAGTCTATTAATATAGTGTATTACATATATAGATTTTCGAATATTGAAACATCCTTGCATCCCTGGGATGAAACCTACCTGGTCATGGTGTATGATTTTCTTGATGATATGCTGTATTCTATTTGCCAGGATTTCGTTGAGTTTTTGCATCCATGTTCATGAGGGAGATTTGCCTGTAGTTCTCCTTTTTGGTTGTGTCTTTCCCTGGTTTTGGAATCAGTATTATAATTGCCTCCAGAAATGATTTTGTGAGGACTTTTTCCTTTTCAACTTCATTGAAGAGTTTGTGGAGTGCACGGATTATATCTTCTATGAATTTCTTGTAGAAATCAGTTGTGAATCCATCAGGACCTGGACTTTTCTTTGTGAGTAGGCTTTTTATTATGTTTTGTATTTCATTGGCTGTTATTGGCTTATTGATAGTTGTTGGATCTTCTTGATTCAGTTTTGGTAATTTGTACCTTTCAAGGAATCTGTCCATTTCTTCAGTGTCTGTGAGCCTAAAGATTCTCCAAGTAAGTATTGATAATCTTCTGAATTTCCACTGGATCTGTGGTGATTTCACCCTTTTTGTTCCTTATTGCTTGTACTTGAATTTTCTCTTGCCTCACTTTGATGAGGTGGGCAAGAGGCTTATCAACTTTATTCAGTTTTTCAAAGAACCAACCTTTTGATTTGTGGATTCTTTGAACTGTTTTCTTCATCTCAATTGAATTAATTTCTGATCTAATCTTTATGACTTCTTCCCGTCTTTGCGATCTGGGTTTTGTTTGCTCTTCTTTTTCTAGTTGTCGGAGTGTACCATTACGGTGCTAATTTGTTCCCTTTCTGTTTTCCTAATGTGTGAGTTCATTGCTATGATTTTTCCTCTAAGAACTGCTTTCTTCACATCCCATAAATTCCGGTAAGTTGTACTTGAATTTTCATTGAATTGTAGATATTGTTTAATTTCCTCTGCAACCCATTGATTGCTGAGTAGGTTGTTGTTCAGTTTCCATGAATTTAGTGGTTTGGCTGGTTCCTTTTGTCATTTATTTCCAGTTTCATTGCATGGTTGTCAGATAGTATGCATGGGATAATTTCTATTTTCTTGCTTATACTTAGGCATGACCTCTGGACTAGTATGTGATCTGTTTTGGAAAATGACATGTGTGCAGCTGAAAAAAATGTGTATTCAGCTGTGGTTGGTTGGAACACTCTGTATATATCTACCAGGTCCATTTGTTCCAAGCTCTGTTTCAGTTATTACTTCCTTGCTAATTTTTTGTCTCGCTGATCCATCTTTTCTAGATAAGAGTGTGTTAAGGTATCTTGTAAAGATTGTGTTCTTAGACATTAAGTTTTTCATGTCACTTAAGATTTGTCTTACATAATTGGGTGCTCCTGTGTTTGGTGCAAAATTTTTATGAGTGTTACTTCTTGCTCTTTTATTTTTCCCCTGACCAATATATAATTGCCTTCTTTGTCTCATGTGATCATTCTTGGTTTGAAGTTGAGACTGTCTGATAACAGAATTGCTACTTCTGCTGTTTTCTGAGGTGCTGGGGCATGTAGTATTGTTTTCCGTCTTTTGACTTCGAGCCTATGAATGTTCTTTTGAATTAAGCGTATTTCTTGTATACAGCATATTGTTGGATTTTGATTCCTAATCCACCGTGCCCGTCTATTTCTCTTAATTGGAGAATTGAATCCATTTATACTGATGGTTATGATTGAAGTGAGTTGACTTATGTTTGTCATGATATTTGCCTGGTGTTGTTCACTCCTTTGTAACTTGTGTTTAATTGACTGTCCTGTTTAGTGGGTTCCTTCTATTCTCATTCATGGAGTTCTGATCATTATGGTCTCTCTCTAGAACATCTTTCAGCAGCCTGTGAGGGATGGCTTTGTCATCATGAAATTTTTAAGTTGTTCTTTGTCGTGGAAGTATTTCACTTCTCCATCAAACTTGAGATAGAGTTTTGCAGGGTATAGTAGTCTTGGCTGGAATTTGCTTTCGTGTAGGACTTGAAGCACTCTTCTCCCTGCTCTCCTTGCCTTCATTGTTTGTGTAGAGAAGTCAGGTGTAATTCTCATGGGTTTTCCTTTGAATGTGAGCTCCTTCTTCTCTCTCGCAGCTTTCACTATATTATTTTTGCATTGGATTTCTGGGATCTTAACTATTATATGTCTCGGTGTGTTTCTACTTGGGTTGAAGTTATTTGGTGTTCTGTATGCTTCAGAGACCTGAATGTTGGATTGTTTCCTCATATTTCGGAAGATTTCTGTGATTATTTCTCCCCAGATTCTTTTTTATGTCATTTGTGTTGACTCCTTCATTCTCATTGATACCAATTATTCTCACATTGTTCATCCTGGAATCGTCTTGCAGGTGATGGATTATTTTTTCCTACATTCTCATTGTTTTTAAGAAATCCTTTCTCACCTTTTCACTACCTGCTGTGGCATCTTCAAGATCTGATACTCTGTCTTCGCTTTCACTCAAACGTTTTTGTAGACTAGTGATTGATATTTTTAGTTCTTCTATATCTCTTTGACTGTGTTTCATGTGTTCTATATCTTTTCTGTATTGCTCATTCAAGGAATCCATCATATTTCTGATTTCCTCAATTTTTTTGTCCATTTCTTCTTTAGATGTAATTATTAATTCTTTTTATGCAGTGTTTCTTCCAAGTTGGGTTTCCTCTGTATATTTCTGGACTTGTTTCTGTATTTCAGATGCTATGACTTCAAGAAATTCTTCTTTTTCAAAGAATTCTTTTTTGATTTCAGAAATTATTTCTGCTCTGAGGTCCTCAAGACCTTTCTGCTGTTGTTTCTTTGCTTCAGATGCTGTTAATTCATATATTTCAGTTGGAATAGTGCTCTCTGCCTTTGTTATGGGTGAGCGTATGTTTTCCACCCAATGTTTCTGGAATTCATTCTTTATTTCAGATACTATGTTTTCAGATATTTCTTTTTTAATTTGGGGAATTACTTCTCCTTTTATTTCCTCTATAGCTTTCTGCTGTTGTTCCTCTGCTCCTGTATCTGTTAATTCATTCAATGCAGCTGAGCTAGTGTCCTCTGCCCTTACTGGTGGACTCGAGGTCTGGGATTGTGTTTTTCCCCTTCTCTTTGTCATTTTGTATATCACTGACCTTTGACCTTTGGTGTACAGCTTTGGTGCAGCTTATGTGATTCAGGTGCCAGTCTATTAAGTTTGAGATTATCCAGGTATGCCTATCCTGGATCTAGCTGTTATATTCAGTTCGTTTTTTGCTGCCGCTCCTTTGGTTCCCGTCTGTTGATTCCCTGTTCAGGTGAGCACGAACCAAACTGGGATGCAGAGCAAATAATGAAAATTCCCCCATCTTAGCTGGCTTTGGGGCAAGGATCCGGAAACTTGCGGGGGTCAGCCCTCCTGTGTCAGACAGATCGCTCTCCAGGTTGTGGGCTTGGGCTTTGGTGGGTCTTCTGGGCTCACAAAAGGATAGTCAATGATCTTATTCACTGAGTGGGCTGTACTGGGTCAGCCAGCATGTGCTGGCTCCAGGTCTACATTCCGTAACCTGAGAAAGCTGGGAAAGGTCCCTCTGGTGCAGTGGGCCTGGAGCCCTCTCTCACAGGCCAGGCTGGGCTGGGTTTTGGGCCATGGTGTGGGACCAGGAATTGCTGAGAAATGTCCCTGGGGCGTGTCAGGCTTGGTGTTCTCACTCCAGGACGAACTGCACTGGGTCTGGGGCTGTGGGGTGGGACTGGTAATCACCTAGAAATGTTTTTCTGGCATGGTGGGCCTGGAGCTCTCACCGGGCCATGGCGGATGGGGGGCAGGAAATCCCTGGGAAATGTCTCTTGGGCACGGCAGTCCTGGAGTTCTACACTCACTGGATTTTGATGCCCAGAGAATCTGGTAAATTCCCACTCCTTTAGCAGGCTTTAGGGCAGGGATCCAGGGGGGTGCTTGTGAGTGGGTCCTGAGGCTTCAGGCCGGTCACTGGCTTGAAGTGCTTGGGGGTAGGGATCCGGGTAGTGAGTGTGGGAAAACGCAATGGCTCTACCTCAGACTCACCACACTCTCACTGATCTGTGAAGTCTGGGGAGTCGTGCAAATTCCCACTCACTGGGAGAGCTTGCTGCAAGATCCAGGAGCCGCTGTCGTCATCCCCTGTCTCAGGCCGTTCTTTGGCTGGGTGGCGTGGGCAGGATCGAGTAGGCTGCAGGAGTGCGCTGTCTCTGGAGGTCTCTGTGGCTGGGCAGGGGTGGGCGGGATCGAGGAGGATGGCGGAGTCGCTGCACTGTCTCAGGCCGGTCCTTCCCTGAGTATATTGATTGCTAAACATGTACGGGGAACATTATGCCAGTGTTTCATCTGGATTCTATGTTGAACTTGAAAAAAATTATTAGATAAGCAGAGCATTTCTAAGATCCTCTTAATCTATGTAAAATCTGCTGTTAATATATGTGAGTGATAAACAATGGTCTCCTTAACCCTGAAAAATTGCAACAATGATAAGACTAATTTTACATCATAGGATTATTATAGGAAAACAATGTAAGAAAATGTGTACCAGTTCTTCGGCACAATGTTTTCTAAGTTTTATGTTTTATTTTATGAGAACATGTTGCATTACTAAGTTACGTTCATTTTGGGGAGTAGTTACATGTACATAACATCCACTTGTTTCTTTTTAAATTTCCTTCTCCTTCATCTGACCTCCTTCCATCCATCCATCTCTGTGTCCCCTTTCCATATTTACATTCTTTTTTGTTGTTATTATTCTCAGGTAGTATTCATGACCTGCAACATTTGCATTCATTGTGGAAATCTGGCGCCTAACCATGGCATATGTTCATTCTCCTTATTTCCTCTTTGTCTCTCCCTGTGGTTCCACCTTTGGTCTTCTAGATCCTGTTTCACCTGCAAGAGACCTAATTCCTTGTTTCCTTCTATCCATGGTTTATTTTGCTCTTACATAGCATCATTTTTACACTGTGAAAATGCAATAAATGAAACTGACTTACTATGATTTTTTTCATCTGATTTTCACATGAGCTTTTACAGACAGAAACACTGAAGCTATGTTTGAATGCTGCTTTCAAATTTCACAAAATAGAACATGCTGGATTTATATTATTTCCTCAAACTCCTTTTTTTGTTCCCTGAAGTGGGCATCATGCATCTTGGATATTAACTAAAGTTGTTTACTTTTCTGTCTCTTTCTAACATTGAAAGAAAAATCTATGAGGCAGGACCTACACCTACTTTTGTATTGTTGTAGTTTCAGAGTCTGGCATAAGACATGTCTTGATAAAAAATTATTGAAAACTGTTATATAATGAATTTTATAAACATAATTTTTCAATCAGAGAAAAATATAATAGATTTTCAAAATAATTAGAGACCAATAGACATTTTTAAAAGTATTCCATCTGCAATTTGTGAGCGCATTCCATGTATCATGAAATTAGTCTTCAGCTATTCATGAACTATTTGCTAATTCAACACACATATTTTTAATTATTGGATTCTATTGTGAGTTACAGTACAGTTAATGAATCTGGCTTTCTCCATTGTTAATGGTTTGCTGCTGAACAGGGATTGTGAAAATATCTTTTAACTCACTATCTGCAGTCATATTTTAATTCTGTGTCTCAAAAACAGAGAGAGTCATCACTGATATGTGAAATTTATAATACAACATTATGTGTGCAATTTAAATAATTGTTGGCAAGAATAGCTATTGTTTTTCATTTTGAAAATTAATAGTTACAGTGTGCCTTATTTTCTGTTGAGTTTTAATTTAATTTGTGGCATGTATAAAATGAAGAAATTAATTTGGGTTTAATTATTGTGTGTGGCTATTAAAGTGTATACTTCTGATGAATATTTAGTCACCCTGAACCACCCATCTAGCTGCAGTCCTTATGTTCATCTGCTGATAGGGAATACCTGATGGAGAAGGTGGTATGGACTGGGGGGATTTCAGGTACACTATCACTGACAGTAGGTTGTCGTGATTCAGGCAGAGAAAACACTGGGCTGGAGATGGAAGGGTAAAGCAATCTGAGTATTAACTGCTGCTAGCAAGCCATGCATAGTCTTAATCTTGAAGAAGAGAATAGCAGTGAAAATCTAACTGATTTGAGGAATAACAAACACTACTTTAACTTAAAAATCGAATGAATGCACATAAGAACATATTTTGTAAGGTAAACTGCTCCGCTAAATGTAAAGAATGGCTGCAATAAAGTTTCTGTATATCCACATAATGACAAATTCCTTTAAATCACATAACATTTGACAAGAATTGCTTAGGAAATAAGGAAAAAACTTGATTGAAATTCTACAGGTTGATTGAGATTAACTATAGGTCAGGATTCTTTTAACAGCTAATAACAACATAAATAAAATTTCCATATACCAGATTGTGGACATAACTCATTGACAAGGCACTTGCTTAGCATGCATGAAGTTATGGATTTAATTACTAATACTGCAAAATAAAATACAATTTTATATATCAAGAAAGTTAGTGTGCTCATCTTGAAGTTTATTCATCAAATGGTGATTTGCACCACACAATTTCTGTATGGCTCTTGGTTTCAAGATGAAGGTATCTGGATGTTAGGACCAGCAAACCTGGTTAGACTCTGTTACTCACCAGTTGTGTTGGCTATATATTTTAGAGGATATATTTCTCATCCAAAACTGGAGTTATAAAACTTAAAGGTCTTATATGAAATGTAAATATAATAATGTATGTATACCATGCACTAAACCAAGGACACTTGGCCATATGAGGAGGGCTCTTTGACATGTAAGCCTTCCAAAGGTATTCATGAAGATAATCAATTGTCTTTTTACAACTAATTGTAGTTCCGAGATCTGGATCTGGATCTGAGTATATTTTATGCTGACAAAGTCATGGTCCACTCTTTTTCCATTCAGTTCCTTCACACCCATTGCCCGTAAGTGAGTAAACTAACGATGCCTGTCTCTTGAGGTTGGGCTGTTGCGCTATTGTCATGTAGGCTTCATAAGGGCACTTATAACTCTTTTTCTACTATGTTTGTGCAATTTATCTGTACAATGTACAGAAAATGAGGGGAGATATACAACAGGCACAAAGGAAGAAACTGACCTCAAATTAATGGAATTTGGGTTCTTTACAAAGGGAACACATTTCCGGGGAGGTTGAAATTCAGGAGCGAGGCATTCTGCCTTTCTTCACACGTACTTTGATAATTATTTTCTTAGTACAGAGTGAATGCTTAGCTATTTTTCACATGAAGCCTACAAACATAGACTGCAAATAGGTCTTCCATGTCTTTTACATGCCCAGGATCTGGTATAGAGGATACTCAGTCAGCAAATGTTTATAGAAGAAATGCTTTCAGGATGATAATGAATGCATGTGATGCAGTCAGCCAACATGTATTTATCTTACCCTCTTGCTGGACATTCTTCAAATTATTGGGAATAGAACAGAAGAAAACATAGATAAAATTAATATCCAAATGTTTTCATTAATTGTTGTAAATGTTAGTCATCATCCTGAGGCTCAGATTAGATAATTTTCACAAACTATGTGAGGTAGATATCAATAGAATACATTCATTTTATTTTTGTGGTAAGTGTATGTTTATTTCTTTATTTATTTTTAATAATTTTATTGAGGAACAAATAACAATGAGACAGTTTCAAAACTGATTAGTAGGACAGTTTCATTAATTAATGCATTGCATACTGTTGTCTTCTTAGTGCTTATTCATAGTGCAAGGTGCCTGTAAGTGAGTAAAATAATGATGCCTGTCTCTTGAGGCTGGGCTGTCGAGCTATTGTCCTGCAGACTTCGTAAGGGCACTTATAATTCTTTTTCTGCCATGTTTGTTCACAGACATAATACCTGCCCACAACCACTATTAGTACAAATCTTTCTATTCATTGAATTAAGAGAAAGTAGCTGTGTATCTATCCTAACTATTTTGAATATACAGATACTAGGAATCATGACAAGGGCAAAGCCACATACTTAGAATATATTTACAATAGAGGAAGCTGAGACTTAGCAAGGTTAAGTAACACTCAAAGATATATAGCAGGGAAAGAATAGAACTAGTATTTGGACTTGCTACATCTAGCTTGCTGAACACAGGCATTGTGCTGTAAGAGTTAGGTACAAGGGCTAGATGTACCAGAGAATTGTTTCAGTGGCCAAACCTGCCCTATATGGTTAAGCGGAATTCATTTTGCAGAATCCATATTAAACATAATGAAGATTTGCACTAATAGTGTTTGGACAGCGTATCTGTCTGCTTCTTGTACTACAGATAACCACTAGGAAGATAACAATGTAAAAAGTATTAGTTATTGAAACTGTCCTATAAATCAGCTTTGAAAAAAAAGATAGGTATGCAGCTACATTCTCTTAATTCAATGATCTGCTCTGATACTGTTTGTAAATAGAATGTCATGTCTGCACCTTGTACAACAAATAACCACTAAGAAAACAATGTGTAATATATTAATTATTGACTCTGTCCTACTAATTTGATTTGAAACTGTCTCATTGCTATTTATTCTTCAATAAAATTATGGGAAAAAACATAGTGATTATCCATAAGTCTAACTGTGTTTCAAAGGCTCTGTAAAACTTAGTTGAAAGTATATTCTATAAAACATAACCAATAACTAAATAACTCTGAATGACATTTTATTTTCCTTTTGGCTTGACCAGGCCTTGAAATCAGGCCCTTGCACTTGCCAGGAAAGCATTTATTCTACTGAACCATCTCCATGGCCCCTGAATGATATTTTATTAGCAAATAATTAATCAACCTATAAGATAATTTTCACATTGTGTACTCAGGTGTGCAACACGGTGCCTGGCATGTGGCAAGTGTCAGTCAGCATCTGTCCCCTACTCTAGCGTCTTTATTTTCTCCTATATGTGCTTTTCTTATGCTTTATTATTATTATTATTATTAATTATTATTATTTTATTTATTAATACAAGATCTATAGGATCTCACTCCACTGATCAGACTCATAGTGATGCTCCTGTTTTCAGCCTCCCAAGCACTGGGATTATAGGCATGCACCACCACATCCAGTCTCAATCTCCATCTCAGCTCACCCCAGAGGCCGGGCCAGCACAGTATGCCAAGTATTGAATCCTGGTCTCTGAATCTGCCCAAGCCAGCACTTTAATTCACTGAGCTATCTGTCTGGCTCTTCTGCTTAATTATAATCTCCCTATTATAAGACAAAAATCTATGTGTTATTAACTATCTCAACAATTCTTTCTTCATGCTTACCCCTTCTTCCATTGCTTATTCTAAATGCTAGGGTACCCTGCAAAGATTGATTTTCCCCTCACCACCACCATTATGCTACATACTGCTGACTTAATTTCTAAGCTGAGGATTTGATAGAAATGTTTTGATCTTTTCTCAAGTGGAATTAACATATGTGAATACCTGCTTTTAAATTTTTGATAATTCAGGGTTGTTTCTAAGAATCAGTTTTAGTTTCTAGATTTTCTGAACACTCACTACTCACAAGAAGTGTAGTATTGTTTCATTGTCTACTCTCTTCTTGTGGGGCTCAAATCTCCGTCATCCAGGAGTCAGGGAGCATGTTTAAGAGGTGAGTGTTACTTCCATGACTACTTTCCCCTTGTTTACTTCCAAAGCTACCTTCCTGACTGACTTGGAAATGTTAAATTTTGCAACCTGTAGCTAGGAGGATGTATTCATAATGATTAAGCCAGTGTCTTTTCTATTTCCAGAGCATATGAAGAATAATTCTCTTTTTCTCATGCTTTCTTTTATTCTAGCTAAAGTGGCGTCAGAGCTTGTCAAGAACAGTAGGCATCAGCTTCAAAAGCCAGAGGCCCCCTGGGCCTTCCAGAACGTGAGTGTTGCGGACTACAAGCTCACATTGCCTTACGAATTCTGATAAGCCCTTTGAATTTTAGAAAACTGAAAACCAAGTTGCTCTTCCTTGTTTAAACTTTTCAAAAACTTTTCTGCTCTTTTTAGATTTTACCCTCCACAGTACACAAACATCTGTAGTTTGTCATTGCAGCCATCTCCCTAGATTTCACAATGGGAGAGACACTTTAAGACAGTCTGAGGCTGGATTTTCAGAGTTCCATTTCTTCTGTTTCAGAATCAAATGTAAGATCTTGAGCTGAATCTATTTAACTTTATCATAGCCTGATGCCAATCCCTTAAGGGATTTGAAGAATTTTTCTAATAAGAAAACAAACAAAAATGAAGACATAGTATATGAATGCTTAGAGAACAACAAAGTTCAAAGGCTTGGAAATGAAATTGCAGTATACTGAGGAATTTGTATTAGAAAATTATATTCTCCCTAATGCTTTTATTTTCTCTTCTCACTCATTAGGTTTTGGAGCCATCTCATGAGTCACTTATACTATGGAACTTCAGCATTTGAATCATCCTAATGAGTCCTTGTCTCTTTCGTTCATTGCTTCTACAAACAGTGAGAATCTCATAGGAGAGTATCTAATACACCTGAGAATTTGCATGGGTCATAGAGAGCTCAGTATATGTTCATATGAGAGACTTTGCAGCCATTTGACATTGCTACAAAACTTGTTCTTAAGGTAATGTAAGATAATTAGTACTGGGTCCAGGTTGTCCTACCGTTTCTACCCAGAGGACAAAATTAAAGTGGCTGTGAACATATCCTGTCTTTGAATGAAAGCCTATTAGGGCAACTTCTTTTTGCAGGCAGAAATTATTGTTCTGTTCTCTATTGTCTAAATTCCAAAAGAACATTTTTTTTGTATTTTAGACAAGGGTCTACAGGGTGTTCAGGGCCTCACTACTAGACTAGATTCCTAATGATCCGCCTGTTTACAGTCTCCCAAGAGCTAGGATTACAGCAGAGTACCACTGTGCCCAGTCTCCATTGCCCTCTTAGTGTGCCCTGGGGGCAGGGCCAGCGTGGAAGGCCTGGGGATCAAACCCCTGGTCCCTGCACCTTTTTGCAGGTGCTTTAATCCACTGAGCTATTTGGCCAGTCTCATGTGGAGCAGTCGAGCTTTGTGTTCTGGAAAATTACATTTCTGCTCCCTTACTGACTTAAAACAAGTGGACTGAAGCAGATTAGATAACTAATTAACAGATATCTCACAAGTCTACTTTGTGTAAACTAATTTCAGAGTCACTGGAGCATCCATTTTGAATTAACTACTATAAGGTATCAAATGCAAACATATATCTACTGAAAAATTAACCTTCTAGAGAACTTCAATGATTTCAGGAAATGAAAGTTGAAATAATCAAACACGACAAAAAAAGCACAGGCATTATCTGATCGTGGATTAACTCTAAATAATGTGAGAGATAAAGGGGACCAATTTTAAAAGAATGAGTAATGAAGAAGTAGAAAACAACTGAGAGGCATTTTAGTGCTAGGGACATAATTACATTTTATAATAAACATAATGATAATTAAAAATTGGCCTGATATTTGCTCTTGAAGAAAGAAACAAACTTTGATGGTCAAGTGACAGTCACTTGTTATAAATTATTCCTATAGTTTCAGGGTGATGCAGCTTGCTTGACTACAAAATAAAGTGAAAAGAAAGTAGGATTACAGTAAGATTCGATGTCTCATAATAGTTAGAACATGCAGGACACAAGGTTGATTATTTGGTTCACCTCTTCCTGTGTGTTGTGACATTTATTGGGGTTAAAAATTTGGAGAAAAATATTACCCAAATGATGTTGTCAGGCAAAATTTTGTCTGATTTTAGAACATAATATTTGGTAAGCAGAGTGTAAACAGTCAAATCATTTAACATAGAAGAGAGAATTCAACAGGAATTAGTAATAAAAATAGCTGTAGCAAAATCCTTTTATTAGATGAAGAGATACAATCAATATGTTAAACAGGCAAAGACACACTAGGTTTAAATGCAACTTATGACATTAAGTGTAGGCTTAGGGGGCTACTATGGGAAGTGGCCCAGCTTCCTTCCTTCATCCATCAGAGGATGTCTTGATGCTAGACCTCTTCATGAGGTGAATAACATGGGTAGGACTTTCTTTTTTTTTTTTTTGCATAAGATGACACTGGAAAAAGGTAAGTATTTATTTGAACTGTGAGAAGACTAAGACTGCTATTTGCAAAACTGAAACAGCTGGTTTTATAGTTTTAATGAAGCTTAGAAGCAAACGGTTTATAACCATGGAAATATTTAATTTGGGAAGGTTTATGTTAAGATAATAAAATAATTAACTTTTTCTCATTAGAAGCATGTGGAGCAGTGGAGCTTTGTGTTCTGGAAAATTACATTTCTGTTCCCTCACTGACTTAAAACAAGTGGACTGATGCAGATCAGATAACTAACTGACAGGTACCTCACAAGTTTACTTTGTGCAAACTAATTTCAGAGTCACTGGAGAATCTTTTTTGAATTAATTACTATAAATGCAAACATATATCTACTGAAAAGTTAGGAAGTGAATGGCAAACCTTATACTGTCCATTATCACAATGAGTAAATAGTACTTCATTGCCTGACACACTAATGTAATGGACAAGAATCTGTGGCCCTCACATCAAATCTTGCAGGATTTTTTTTTGCAAAACAGGGGATTGAACTGAGGTCCTTGTGCTCACCAGGGAAGCACTTATTTCACTGAGCCATTTCCCCAGCTCCACAGGATCTATTTTCATAAATAAAATTTTATTGAAATGAAGCCACTACTATTTGTGACAATGGTATCTTAGGCTTCATTCTTATTTTGTATTTGAGTAATTCTAACAGGCACAGCTGAAATGATATACTATGCAATCCTTCTCAGAAAAGGTCTGCTGGTCTCTGCCACAACAAAAAAGTCCTTACTGACTACAATATTTTGTCATGGTTCTCAGGCCCAACACACATTTTGCTAGAGTTCTGTGTTCATTTTCTTACTGCTTGCAATTGCAAAGCATACCCCTTTAGGAAACAAAGCACAGCTTTGGCCTTGTACTACATTTTTGTAATTATTATTCTAGTCTGACTCTAGTACATTTCCTTAGATACAGTCTGTGTGACTTGGTGAAATCCAGAATTAATTTTGGCAATTGAAGAAACAAGGTTTCATTTGTAATTCCTCTGCTTCATGATTCATGCTTTCTTTACCATTAGACTTTATAAAAATGTCTTTTCTTGGCTCATCACAACTACAGAGAATTTATAGCAATTCTGTCATTCATTTTTTCATGGCAAAATATTGTTAATATAATATGAAAATAAGAAAATATCTGCTAATATTCTTCTAAAATTAGAACGATATATGGCCAGTTTCCCCTCAGTGTAAAGGAAAGGACAGTACTGGCTACCCTCTGCATAGTTCTCACATTTCTCACAGTAAGAAAGAAGAAAGACAGAAAAGAAGGAAGGAAGGAAGGAAGGAAGGAAGGAAGGAAGGAAGGAAGGAAGGAAGAGGAAGAAAGAAAGAAAGAAAGAAAGAAAGAAAGAAAGAAAGAAAGAAAGAAAGAAAGAAAGAAAGAAAGAAAGAAAGAAATTTCATGTACTAAAGTGAAGCCCTCCTTGACAAAAACATAAAGTTCTATTTGGAAGCATCTTATTTAGAATTGTCTTATTTGGACTGTGCTATGTACTAAATATAAAAGAAGAAACACTCTAGGTTTGTTTTCAGTGAGCTCATAGTCTCATGATAAGAAGTTTATTTCAAGCTAAGACACTATCAAAGTGATGACATAGTTACATTTAGAAAATTAGTGTGGGTTGGAAGGAGGAGAGGAGACTAGAAGTAGACAGAGATTCAGACTTGAAGGAATGTGAAGGCCAGTGAAAGCAATTATCCTATGTGGAAAATTATGCTGTTATGAGATTTGTAAATCAAGGTGAGGGTGAATAGTCAGGAAGACAATATTTAAATAAAGCATTTACTAGAGATAGACAAGATATGTTTTTTTATATTTTAACACATTTTTTTCCTTTAAGTGTTTTTGCTGCCTGAATAAACTACAGTTTTTATGAAGTTGTCTTTATCATCATGACAATGACACAATACAGAACAAAGAAACAGGAACATGTTTTATATGTGTGTTTGTGGACTTCGTTTACTAGAGCGTAAATCTCTCCCTGAAAGCCTTAAGTCCTTCTTTTCATGTTTTAAAGTCACCATACAGGATTATTGATTTTTCAATTTTTGTTACCTAAGTGTTTGTGGTGAACGATGTGATGCTACCGCGCAAGTATACATTTTACTAATTACAGTAAAGGTATTGATCATGACCTCACCTCATATATCACCTATTGCATTTGGTATTTCTTTGTGATGAGAATATTCAGAATCATCTGGGTAGTTTGAAATAGTATAATGCTATTAACCTTCATAATCATCCTGACAGTAGGACAACATAATTATTTATTTAATTATTCATTTGTAATTTTATTCATATGCAGTGTCATTGCTATAGAACAGTGGCTCTTAGCCAGTGCTGGTTTTATTGTTTCTTTTTCCCCAGACAGATGTAAACATCTCTGTAAACTTTTGTTGAAGGGTAGGTACTAATGTCATCAAGTGTATGGAGTTTAAGGATGCTGCTTAGCTTTTTTTCTTATTTTGATTTTGCGACAGTCTTGCTATGTACTTCAGGCTGGCCTTAACTTGAGCTGGCTTTGAGCTTACAACCATGGTTCAACTTAAGTCTCTGGAGTCTGCGATTATAGGCATGCACCATCATGCCCAGCCTATTTTCTAATTACAGGTTAGTACTTCTATTCAAAAATTTACTTCTTACAGTACCATGATTGAGAAAACATGTTTTTGAATTGTATCTTCTGATTTGTTCTTATTAAGCTTTTGGTGTACTAAGCTTTTGGTGTATTTGTCCCACAAGTATGAAGAGGCTTGAAAATTTACAGACTAAATACAGGACAATTTATTAGATTAAATAATTAAATAAATTGTCATCTTCTAAGTGTACAACCCAATATATGTATGTAGTTTAACGCTTCAGTCTCTAGAGGCCATGGTATGAAGCCTTCCTATACCCTCTGTATAATTTTTTATTTATAGTATAGATGGCCTTTCCTTGAAGGGATTCACATTTCTGTTAAACTGAACAAGTTTTATTAGAACAGCAGAGTATCTAGAGGAAGACTACTTTTAATTAAGTGAATATCAGTGATTTTTTTTGTTAAATACTTCTCCAATTATATGAAAGAAGGAATAATAGCAACACTTTTTCTTATATAATGAGTTTACCAAATCACTCTTATAACTTCTAAACTTTTAAAAAATCACATTGTCTTGCCAAAATGTCAAGATGCTTTGTGTTTTCTCATTCTTTCTAAAGCAACTGTCAACAGAACATACAGAAGTTGAACAATTACATTTCTAATTTCCAGAAAAAAAAAAAACAGTTTCTTGGTGTTCTGTCTATGTATATATTTTGTGTAATTAATTGTTTTTCTGACTCAGTTCAAACCAGAGAAAATGCTGTACAATTATTAACAATTGAGATTATAGAGCCACAGAGGAATGCGATCGATGATGTATAATGTGCCTAAAGAGAGTCAGAGGGAGAGAAAACATTCTCTCAGGCTTTCACAGAGAACAAATTCATCAAGCAATGGCCATGACTCATCCATATGACTGACATTCACAAAGGATCTACAAAGTGCAGTACAAGGTTACAGGATAAACCCTGAGGTTACTTGACTGACCTTATCAGATACAAAAGTTACATTCCTCATCATACAGGTCTTGCTTTATCTTAGTCTTAACTATCCAGCAGAAGAGTATAAAAATGAGGTATATAAAGTAAAGCCATGTTACTATATTGACTTGTGAAGGGCTCAAGTCAACAACTTCTGCAGATAACCCACTACTATTGTGGACTGCTGGAATGTGTTGGATTATTTTGCTGAATACATGCACCTATAGTATTTAGATGACAGTGGAATACCCATCTCTGACAGGACTAAACAAAAAAGTGGTTACAAACGAAGGACCTTCTTGTATCTGTATATACAGAATAGTTAGAATAGAAGTACAGTTACTACCACTTAACTCAATGAGAAGATTTGTACTAATAGTGTTTGGACAGGATATTCTTTCTGCTTCTTGTACTATGGATAACCACTAAGAAGATAACAGTGTATAATGTATTAATTATTGAAACTGTCCTATTAATCAGCTTTGAAACTAAAAAAAAAATCAATGGAGGATAAGGGGCCATGGTGATGGATCAGTATAACAAGCGCTTCCCTGGCAAGTGCAAGGGCCTGAGATCAATCACTAGTTCTACCAAACAAACAAAAAAGAAAAATCATTGGAGGACAGAATGCATTAGATTGATTCATTATATAGAGTTCTTAGGGAAAGTGATAGGAGATGTATTAATTCATCTTTCTGAGTTAGACAAATGACAATGGTAAAGCTATATACCCTGTTACTTACTACTACTCCACATTAAATGGAAATAGCTACATAAATCATCAACAAGTAGATTGGTTACTTCACCATAAAAGTACAACTTTATATTAAGAGTTTCATTTTCCTTTCTGTATATTTCAGCTTTCTACCAATATATTAGGATCATTTATTACCAACAAGAAAAAGGATCTTACTCTGGAGCCTTAAGGATGGAACAAATACAACCACGAAGAACAGCTCCCTTCTGTCTGTCAACAGGAGCCTGAGCTGAGGTCACCTCCGGGCACACTCTCACAGATGTTTGAACCTTTCCAGAGAAAAGTAAATTATGCCTTCATCCTATCGAATTGGCTGGAATTTATTTCTTTTGGCAGAGCATAAATGAAAGTTCATCATGTGTCTTCCTCATAGGATATTTTGTAATCACCGGTATCATGAGGTCTGTACTTTTGTAAACTACTAAAATATAAACATTCAGAGAAGAAAGGATTTTCAAAGTTCAAAGTAGTCCATCCATATTTGAAATGATATTGAGGATTAGGAGAAAATGATACTTGGAGTTCCAGACTATCCACTATTCGAGGCAACATGGAAACTCACATGTTTGGAACAGGACATGGTCAGTGTTTCCAACTATGACAAACACAATATGTATGATGTTTCCTCATACTTATGCTATGGCATTATTTGTTGCTGTCTGAAATTCAGATTGAACTGAGAATCATTAATTTTATCTGTTTAAAAGCCCAGGACTGTAACCTTGTATATTGACCAAACTCTTGTGCTTAAATAAGAAAAAAGCCCCAAATTTTCTCCTGACATCTGGGAAATTTGCTGTTGTTTTGTTTTGATCACAGAATAGGAGAAATAAAGCCAAACTTATTAAAATAATTGACAGTGCTTGATAGGAATATGTATTGATTTAGAAACATTAGATTCATTGAATGTCTCCAACAATTCGCCACTGTGCACGTGCACTATTACCTGATTCTCACGCAGGGTCAGAGAAGCAAGCAGTGTGGCTTAAGCAATACACCTCCTTAAATATTCTGATTTGATTTGGATTATAAACCTGTTGTTTATTTTGTTTCATTGAAAAATCTCTACTTTTACAAAAAGCAGAAGTAATTGCTTAATAATTTAACTGACATAAAAAAGAAAAATTAGATAAACCACAAAGTCATTTATAGTTCATTCCTCTGTGTATTCATGTGTTCTGTAGTCATTAATTCCTTTTGAACTTCATGCTTTGTCAAGTTTCTGTAGGGAAACATGTATTCTCACAGTTTCTGGGAATGGGTCTAATACAAATTCAGTTCTTATTTATCCTCAGTGTTTCTAAAATCTTCAAATATCTCTACAAAAGGCTATCTTTCTGGAAAGGTACAAATAAGTACAAAGTCCCTGTAAATGAGAACCTAGTCTGTGTTCAAATTCCTTAGGTGGTGTCTTTAACTTCAATAGTATTCAGACTGAGAAATGGACAAGGAGTGTGTCTGCCTCATTTTGCTTTGGTTCCTTGTTTTATGTGGTTAAAAAGCACAGTGCTGGGTACTGGATAATTGTAATCTTAGAGAAGTAGTTGCTATATATCTGTGCCATTTTTTTGTTTTTTCATTTGAAAGTAGAGATGTCTAAAATCTCTCACTTTTAGTACTCTTGGAAAATTTAAATGAGTTGCTATGTTAATGTTACATGTTAAGTTTCTATTCAATCTCATTTAATCATTAATTTTCATTATCCTTTTAGCTTTTTTTGCATTTCTTTTGTTTGTGTTCTATTTCAAGGTTTATTTGGTTCAAACAGTTTCTATGACATAAATGTTAATTTGAGAATCTATATGAGTCATAAATGCATCATAATCATAAACTAGTTTAGCCCACTGCTGCATGAGGCTCTAGCCCAAGGAACATAAATCTAGTTCACCTCCTTAGGATCTTTGTTTCACTAAAAAATGAGCTTAAGACAGTAAAATTTCATCTGTACTGTTCACTTCTCTGTTAATTTTTTAGCTTCTACAAGATTGGAGTGCAACATATGTTTGGTGAATAGAGAAATACATACTTTTTGGTGCTTAAGATTGAGATAATATTGTTCCCTGCAAGTTACTACATTTAATTAATAAGATATCATTAAAGACCAGTCTTAGAGCAGATTAAAAAATCCGTTTAAGATCTTATGTGTGGCGTATACTCATGGGAAGACCTGATAATTTTATTTTCCACCTCATAAAATTGTATGGCATCATTGAAATGAAGGTTTATCCCATAGTCATTAAGATTATTATTTCCCTTTACTAAAAGGAACTAGACACTAAAGTTCTTCTTGGGAAAGAGGTATTTTCTAAATGAAACCTTGTTTTGGTCATGAATTTTTTTGTTTAGTTATCAAATGCTACAGAATTGTTTCCTGGGTATTATCACAAAAATTTCTAATATTCTATGATATTTCTAGGTTATTTTTCCTTATCCTCTGAAAGAGCTTCCAGGGTTGATTTTTTTTTTAACTTAAAATAACACAGCTTAAATTTAATTGACCAAGGTTTCACATTTATAATTTTGGTTGAGTTTGTACTTTTTTGCTGTTGTTAGAACAGAAAAAAAAAGATCTATGAAAATTGAATATGATAGTACTGACATATGCTTCTTAAACCCTAGTTTCAATAGTAGTATCAAGTTAAAAGTCAGAGTAAGACCATATTCTTTTTTGACAATATCACCTCCATTGCTTTGCAAAAAATATAATCCCCATGTGTTCTAAAAGAGTATAATTCAAGTGTGCATATTATATGAGTCATATATGTGAAGATGAAACAGTTTTATGACCCAGCCCTAGCCACAAATAAGGTTTTCATTCTAGTTGATCCTCCTGGTATAATCCTCATTGTGTGATATTATTATGCAATAGAATTACGAGTGCAGTGGACAACAATTCATTGCTCCCCTAACATCAATTCATTATCATTCCTAGAGAGGTCTGAAAGTTCTCAAGTCTGTAATTCATCTGTGTCCTTATAATCACAGAATATCTCTCTGTTGCTCAGAAAAGGTGGAATGATTATTGGGTACATAGTGACCTATTTATGGGGGGCCTTACAAATATCCTAACTCTTCTTTCTTAGTAAAACAGTTGCATTATAGTTCCTCATCTTCCTTGCAAATATAAGTGGCCATTTCACTTTGTTTGGTCAATGATCTGAGATCAAATTTGATGTGAAGAATCTTTAAGGGTAAGAATATGCTTCCCAGCAGTCTTTTCCCCCTGCCCAGCCTACCTATAAGTGTTCTAGTAAAGGCTACTCTGTCAATCTAAGTCTTGAGCTGAGATCAGTGATGACATAGAATCATCCTCCTAGCTAGCAATGATGAAAGATCAGTAAGAACTGGATAAATGTTACTTCAGGCTCTGAAATTTGAAGATCTTTTGCTGCCACAACAAAATCAACGCTCATAGGTCTGACATACTTCCCCAACAACCATCTCCGTTTTTCATCCTAACAGTCCCATAGTTTTGTTTTTGGGCCCACATGATTAACTCCTTCCACAATCAAAGGCTGAAGCATATGACCAAAGCCAGCAACTGACATATTCCATCTTCTGGAGACAACATCCAGTGCAGAGTTGGGCATGGGATATAAGATTGTTTAAAATTCATCTCAAGATACTTGAAAGTATGTTTTGGATTAAGTAATGCAGAAGTTTCCTTATTATTCAGTGTGAAAGAGGCACTCATTGCTTTCTATCTATACTGAAAGACCATGATTTAAAATAAAATGGACATGGTAGAAGATGAAGAAAGAAAACTAGATATCTGGGAGATTATAAATTAAAATGTTTTAGAAACCAAACCCTTCCTAATTATATAAACCAATAAATTACCTTTGTTACTTTTTATCTACTTTAGGCCCATATTTTAATCTTTGCAACTTCAAAAGGATTAGCAGATACTTGCTGTCACCTCTGACATACAGAAGAAACCAATCTACACTCAGATATGGCTTCTCAGAGGACCTCATGGGTAGAAAGAAAAATGACTAGAACCCAAGTGGTAATCACATCAAAGGCAATATGTTGGGCTGGAGAGGTGGACATTCAAATCCAGCACCTGCCTCAAATCAAACCTGCTCTACTTAGAAGTCTTATTTGGCTTCTCAGAGCTTTAGTTCTGCCACACTTGAAACAGTGGTACTTACCATATGTAGCAAATGAGCTTACACCTCAGCTTTGAAATACGCAGGATAAATTCTTTCCACGAACTTTGGAACCTACCCAGTCCCACTGGACAGCATAGTGCTTTCTGTAAACCTCAAAAGAACCTCAAAAGAACCTCTTCTCTGAATCCAAGCCATTCTCCCCTTCCTATGTCAGTGGAATGAAGAAATTATATTACATACACTATAGAGCATAGACAGATGTCACTTTGTGCTTTAAAATAAATTATTCAATGTAAATGAAAGCTGTCTGCTTTTTTATTTCATTTTCTGAGGAGATGGCATGTATGTGAGTAGAAAATTCTAAATGCTGGAAAGACAGCTATATTCTAATTTTGAAGCATTTTGAAGAAAGATTCTTCCTTATGAGGCCAATGTTGTGTACCTCCAAGTCAAACTATTATTTTGTCACTTTGAGAGATTAGTCAAAATTGGTTCTACCGACCTAAATGTAATAAAGAGAATAACTATAGAAATACTTCTTATAAATGTTTCATGATTGTTTCTTTGTAATTATTTTATTCCTTTTTCTATTAGAGGTCTATCACCAAGAAATCCCAACCAAGCAAAGATTAGATTCATAAATATGTGCCTAGAAAAGAGATAACCTCATGCCACATAAAAGGTAAACTGAAAAAAACATTCTTTTTTTCTAAGTTTGACCTCCATATCTAATCTTTAAATGAGAGAAGGAGGAGAAAAAAAAGCGGAACACAGTTTTTCCATAATAGATTATAGCAATACTACGGTCATTTTAATTAACTCTGCAGTCCCCTAGGAGTCATTCAGCTCCTCAGAGTCATTGGAAAATCCAATAATATTTTATTTCTGTTTCATGATAACATGAAGATTGGTTTTCCTATCCCACAGGACTTGGGGCATTATACACAAGGGATATTTAGCACTTTCAAAATTAATCATTTTGAAACAGAGAACATTATTTGGCGCAGTGCTGTTGTTCTGAGGATTTATGAACAGCCTAGTACACAGTCAATTATGTACAGGGCTATAGTAGATTTTTATGTTTTATACTAAATATTTCTTGTTGCTTTCTCAAAAATAGTATTAGAGTATCATTTTAGTTTTATGCAAATTTTTTATGTTTTAATTTTAAATAAAAAAGGTAAGCGTAACAGTGAAAATGAGTTTCAAAACAGGTTAGTAGAATTACAATAGTTGATACTTTGTTCATTGTATTTGCAGTACTTATTCAGAGAACAAGAGATAGGCATTATATCTTGTCTAATAGCACAAACTTTCTTTTTAATGATGATAGTAGCTGAATAATTATTTTATCTTTTGTGCACATATAATGTTTTGTTTTCCCTTTCTTCTTTTACTATGTCCTTGATCTTTTGTCTTTTTTTTTTTTAACAGTTTCTTCCTAATTCACAATATCTATTTTACATTTGGATCTTACTTACTCATTCAGTTTCACACACTAGAGAGACATTCAGGTATGTTTACACATATTGGTATGGTTGATTTTACCTATGAGTGTAGTCTTGAGTTGCATCTGTTTACCTATAAAATCACCAGCTTATCCTTCTCTCAGTCTGAGTACTATTCCATTGAATTAAAAAAATCCTCTCTTTTATTCATTCCTGGGCTGAAGGGCATTTTGTTTGTTTCCAAGAGCTAGCTATTACAAATTATGCTGTAATGCACATGGGTGCACATATATCATTGTGCTATGATGTTTTTATTTCTTCTGGGAAGATAGATGGAAATACATGGGTCCAATGGAACTGCTACTACTAGGCTTTTAAGGAATCTACTCACTGATTTCCACAGTGGCTGCACCAGCATCCATGCGGAAGTGTTCATTTTTTCACACAGCTGCTCTCATTTTCATTATTGGTTAGTTTTTTGAGGAGAGCTATTCTTTGATGGTGCACAGTGGAATCTCAGTGATATTTTAATTTGCATCTCTCCAGTGGCCAATGATTTTGAACATTTTTTCATGTATTTATTTGATGTTTGTTTAACTTCATCTGAGAAAGTGCATATGCATCTCAGATGACCTTTTTGAATACAGTCTCTTAATTTGGGGTATCTGATTTTTTTTCAATTATATATATATACATAGATATAAGTCCTTCGTGGGTAAACTGGCTATAATTTTTTCTCCACGCTGTGGGTTGTTTTTCCCTTTTATTTGTGATTTCTTTTGTTGTACAAAACATTTTAACAAGGTGAGGTCCCATTTGTTGATTCTTTGTTCTATTTTCTTTGAAGTCTCGGTTTTCTTCTGGAATTCTCTGCCTACACCTATGTCTTTGAGATTTCTACTTATTTTCTGTTCCAGTAAATTAAGTGTTTCTATTTTAATATGTACATCTTTGATCCATTTGGATTTCAGTTTAGGGAATGTGGTACATACGGATCTAGTTTTAGTTTTTGGCATGTGGAAAGATAGTTTTCGAGAGAAAAATATTGAAGAGGCTATTTTTGTTTCAGTGAACATATTTGGTTCCTTTATCAAAGATAAGGTGGCTGAGTGTGTTTGGAGTTGCATCTACATTTTTCTGATCCACTGTTCCTCAGGCCTGTTTTCCTTGCAAATTCAAGGTAGATTTTATCATAGTGACTCGGTTGTATAATTTTAGGCCTGAGATTGTGATACCTTCTCACTTGTCTTTGTTGCCCAGAATTGCATTTGCTATTCTAGGTCTTCTGTGATTCTCACAGAAGTTTAGGAATTTTTTTCTAGATCTTTGAGGTATGTTAATAGTATTTCGATTGGGATTGTATACAATCTTTATAATAGTTTTGGGAATCTTATTCCTAATGTTTCATTTTTTAGATGGTATTGTGAACGGTAGGCTTTTCCTAATAACTTACTCTGAATTTGTTTCTTGTGTAAAGAAATGCTATTGATCTTTGCATATAATGATAATTTATCTTCCTCCTTTCCTATATTTATTCATATATTTTGCTTTTGTCTACTGATTTGGAATAATGATTGCAGAACTAAATTGAATAAAAATGGTGATAAATAACATCCTTATCCCATTACTGGATTTAGAGTGAAGACTTTAAGTTATTTCCATTTAATAAGATGTTAGCTTTTGATTTTTCCTCATATAGTTTTAATGAGTTTGAGATAAGGACCAATTTATGGGGTTTTTAAGCATGTATGATTGTTGGACTTTGTTAAATGCTATTGTGTTGATTATGTGAATTTTTATGTTGTCTTTGTTCCTGTGAATATCCTGCATTACATTTATTTATTTTCAAATGTGGAATAATCTCTGAAGCATCCTTAGGATAGGTCTTATTTGGTCATGATGTATATTCTTGTTGATGCTTCTGTTTTGTAGTATTTTATTATGGATTACTGCGTCAATGTTCATTAGGGAGATTGGCCTGTAGTTTTATTATGGTTGGATTTTTCTCTTGTTTTAGAATCAGGGTAATTCTTGCTGCCAGGAATGGCTTTGAAAGCACTTCTCTTTGAAATTCTTTAGAGTGTCTGCATTAGTGGCATTAGTTCTTTCCTAAGTTTTTAGTAGAATTCAATGGTGAATCCATCAAGACCTCAGCATTTATTGAATGGTAAATTTTTAAATACATTTTCACTTCATTGGATGATATTAGTTTACTTAGAAGGTTTACATATTTTTATAAATTCAATTTTGTCTAGTAATCTGGCTCTTTCCTCTGTGCTTTTCATGTTAGTAGAATTTAGATTCTCATACTAGTTTAGGTGATCTGAATTTTTGTGGGATCCATTTTGATTTGCCCTTTTTCATTCCTAATTGTTTTTTTTTTTTTTTTTTTTTTTTGTCTTTTTGAGACAGGGTCTCACTATGCAGTTCAGGCTGGCCTTAAGCTCACTTTGTAGCTCAGGCTGGTCTCGAACTCACAACAATGAGTGAGTTCTCACTCATTGAGAATGAGGCTGCCTCAGCCTCCCGAGTGCTGGGATTACAGGCATGCGCCACCACACCCGGCTATTCCTAATTGTTTGAATTTGTCTTTCTTTCCTCTTTTTTATGAAGTTGACTAATGACTTACCAATTTTAGTCATTCTTTCAAAGAGCTGACTTGCAATTTGTTGATGCATTGTATTGTTTTCTTAATCTCTGTTGAATTAAGTTTTGCTCTTATCTTTACAATTTCCTTCTTCATATGAAATTTAGGTTTTGTTTGTTCATCTTTTCCTAGATATTTGAGGTTCAAAACAAGATATTTGATCTTCTGATTCCTGATTCATGAGTTGATAATTACAAATTTCCTTTGTATCACTGTTTTCATTTTGTCCCATAAGTTTTCATATATTGTATTGGCATTATCATTCAATTGTATATACTCCTTAATTTCTTCTTCAATTTCCCTTGTGACCCACTGTTTTTTTTTTCAGAAGTGTCTTGTTTGACTTCACTGTGTTAAGGCAGTTCTTATGGTTTCCTTCGTCACTGGTTTTCAGTTTCACTGTGGTATGGTAAGATAGTCTGCATGGGATGATTCCATTTCCTCTGCATTTACATTAATAAACATGTTTTGCCAACTAATCTATAGTCTACTTTGTATAATATCCCATGTACAGCTGAGAAGACTGGGTATTCTGATGTTTTGGGGTAAAATACTCTATAAACATCTACCAGGTCCATTTTTTCACAGGTTTGGTTTAATGCTAATATTTTTTTGTTTATTTATTTATTTTTTGTCTTGTTGATATACCCATTTGTGGGAATGGGGTATTAAGATCCTCTAGTACAATTATGTTAATGCTTATTTGATTTTTCAAGTTTGTTTACATTTGAAACTCTTTGAGAGTTTCAAATTCTTTATCACAAGCTTTTCTTGATTTGAGTGTTTGTGTTAAGTCTGCTGTGATTCTGATGGAATTTTATTTATAGTTGATATGTGTCTTTTCTGTAGCTACTATTGTGATTAATTTATTGAATTTTGATTATTATATGCCATGGTGTAGATTAATTTTGTTCATGGCTATTTCGGGGTTTTATATGCTCCATTTATTTATTTGTTAAATTCTTTTTCCGTTTTAGAGAAGTTTCTGCTATTTTTTTCAGTGAAGAAATTTTCAATGGATTTTGCACAATCTGGTTTGATTTTCCATTATCTATTATGATTTTTTAAGATTTTTTTTTCTCCTAGTCACTGGTCACATTACTGTCTTCTAGATCATATAATCTGTCCTCTCCTTCATTCAATCTACCATGTTCAGTTTTAATGGAGTAACTAACCTGCGTTTCTCTTTGGTTCTGTTTTCTTGGTTCTATTTCTTGTCTATGTTTACATTCATGGATTTCATTGTACTCTTGGGCTCCTCTATTTGTTTATCTGTGTTGCTTTGAAGGTTTCCATTTTGATACGCATTTGTTTTTGCATCTTGGAGATTACTATTTCTATGGAGTCTTCCATTTATTTTACTTTTGCTATTGTAATTTTGAAGAGTTCCATTTGCTAGCTTCCAATTTATTCTATGTCTTTGTGTCTTTCCCTTGTCCTGTGTGTTCTGGGCATTTGGGATTACATTTGGCTTCTTCATGTTATAATTTTCTATTTTATTTTGTTTTCTGTTTTGATGTCTTTAGATTTCTAAAATTAGATAGTTTTTTGACTGATGTTGAGGTTTTCCTAGGAGGTTCCTGTTTCTTGGATGTCTCCCCTCACCATGCCATCATGCTGGAACAATGGAGGAAGAGAGGATCCTGTATTTATACTCCTCTGTCATCACCATCACAGAAACTATGGCAAAAGGAAAAAGCACTGATTTAGACTCTTCTTGCCAGCACTTCCATCACAGTGCAAAAGAGAAAGAGCAGAGTGCAAACTTGCACAGGAAACAAGGAGTGCAAACTCACACTCTCATCAGCAGGGAAGCCATGGGGCAATGGAAACCTCTGCAAGATACATTTAAATGAGATGGACCATGGTTTCCTGATATCAGTCCTTTCTCAATCATGTATACATTATTAAAATTTATGAATGACTATGGTGATGATGAAACTAAACATTCCAATTGTGAAGAATTATGATTATTGATTTAAAGAAAATGATAATATACAATTTTAGAAAGATGTCTAATTGAGTCCTACAACTGGGAGTCAGAAGACTTTATGTAAATTGTAACCTCTTTAACCTTTTGGTTAGAGTATATTCCATCTTCTTCTTCTTCTTTTATTTTTGCAGAACTGTGAATTGAACTCAGAACCTTGCACTTGTAAGGGAAGCACTTATTTCACTGAGCTATCTCCCTGGCCCCACATTCTATCTTCTGTGTGTAAATCTCAGTTTGGAAGAAGTTCTACAGTCATAGTCAACAAAATATCCTCTTGAGAGCAAAGTGGTAGAGATTATTGGCCATCTAAGTATTGCAAAATCAGCCATAGAGAACATATGATCAATTAGCAAATCACTGTACCCTATAACGCTGTTATATGTTTATGACCACTATATAAATTTCATGTGTACAAAATATGTAAGACTTTATATGTCAACAATTTTTTTTTAACTTTAAACACCTTTTAAGTTTTTAAAAATGTCCTCAGTTCATAAATCATTCTAAAGATCAGGTAGGAGCCAAATAAAACTCATGGTCTATATTACTGATATCTGCTTTGGTGAATTTTGAATTATACCCTTAAAAGGAGTCTTGGTTACTTTGGTACCATGTGGAGTAAACTGCACACAAAGCTGCAATATCTATCTAATTTTTCTCTAAGAAATTAATCTTTATTTTTTGTTACTCAAAACAATGGATTTATTTGTTAGAGCTGCTAATGTTACCCTTCCTTATATCTACTCCAAAATATTTGTGAGGGTAAAGTGAAAAAATAAAAAAAATACAACAATTTCTAATACATAGTGAAAGTTGTTTACTGCTATGATTTGGTATGTATAATGAAGGAAGCGTTCACATAGAAGCAACAGACCTACCAATTCTTAAGGACCATTTTAAGTTTGAGAAGTTTGCATCAAATTAATAACATCTCCACTAGAGATTTTCCTAAATGTCATTTAGGAACAAATACTTTGGTGAAAATTCTTTAAGCTCTTCTCAACAGCAGCTGTTAGTTTGAAACTTAAAAGTCATCTAAGGGTCCAAGTGCTAAGATTTGATTTGTAGGTTGGCACTACTGGAAGGTGACAGAATTAATAACTTCGTTGGTGGTGGAAACTTTTTAGGAGTTTTTGGGTCACTGGATTCTTGTCATTGAATTTTATTCTGGGAACTGAGTCTTTTAGTCTTTTCTCTTTTGCACCTTGGCAATGAAGTGAGTGCTTTTTCGTGTACTCACCTATAGCTTGGTACTGGACCACAGGCTGAAAGAAATAGGATCACCCAATCATAGACTGCAGGTTCTGTAGATTTGAACCAAATAATTCTTTCCTTGTTATTAGTTGATCATCTTTGATATTTACTATAATGGGGCTGATTAAAAGAGTATGGTAATTATTTTAAGTATTGCTATGTTGTGTTTAGTCCCTCCAAATGCTGTCATTGAGGGAGACTTCTAGAATTTGTGAAGGATTAATTAATGATTCAAGGTTGTGATTATGGGTGTGAATGCTACACTCATCCTGGGGGGGGGGGCTTGCTACCTGCCACTGTTGCTGCTTCTCCTTGTGTTATTTGCTATCTTCTGTTCCATGATTAACTGCTGCCCTCTGCCATGGGTCACTTTGCCTTGGAACCAACTAAGTATGCAGTAAAACCTCCAACCACTGAGCTAAATAAATATTTTCTTCCTTAATTTTGGGTGTCGATTATTTCTTCCCAGCAATGATAGAGACAGATATCTTGATTATAACATAGCCAACAAGTTGATTAAGGTATCCTTATAAAGCAAAGCACAGTCACCCATTCATTGCATCCAGGATTACACTCAATATATGCTTAAGAATAGTATGCATTTAGGAAGAAATCTCTTGTATATGTACAGCAGAAAACTAAAATACAGTAGAGTTTTTCAATATAAGTTATGTTAAAAATGGTTAATTTCAGGAATGGTGGTAAACTCCTATAGCCCCAGCACATGGTAAGATGGCTCAGGTTTGTAAAAAGTTGAAGGCCAGTCTTGGATACATAGTGAGCTCGAGTCCTCCCTGAACTGCATAGTGAGAACCGGTCTCAAAAGTTAAAAAAGAAGCAAAAAATAAGGTGAAAATTTTAGTACTATAAGTTACACGTACATTCTCTCAAAGGTAACAAAAAGCACAGCCTACTTGATACATTACCTTTCCTTAAGGGAAAAACTTAAATACTTTATTTATTGTTCCCAAATCAGTTCACCCAGTCACCTCAGCAAATGCTAATCTTATACTTTGAGATTTATTATTTCATTACTGACATACAGAAATTAATCTTCAAAATGTATTTATGAAATAATGTTCTGAAAACAAGTTGAGCTCTTCCACATATTACTTCTATTTGGGACTTTTGCTTAGCTTGTAAGTTTTTAAAATTATGATTTAAAATCTCAATTTATACAAATAAATAACAGGATAAATTACAGTAAGTCTATAGTCAGGAAATTTAATCTCAATGCCTTCTTCTTACTGAATGTGTAATTTAAGGATGGAGAAGAATGTCTTCGATCTTCCAGTTGCTTATATGTAATTTGGAGGCAATAATATACACTCTTCAAGTATATAGTGATGATCCACTGAAATTTTGTTAACAGGAGAGCTTTGTAAGCTGCAAGCCACAATAATTATGTGAGAAGCTCTTAGCTGGAAAGACACTATCATTTTATAAGATTCTTCATCAGGCCCTTTGCTGGTGAATGTTTTGTTTTCCAGACATGATGAATTCTCTTGTGTGTGTCCCTGTATCTGTCTGTCTGCCTGTGCTCACCCCCTCCATTTCCTCATAGATCGTGATCTTGCTTGGAGAAAAACATTTTTTCCACAGCTACAAAAACAACTTATGACCATATTTCCTCTTTCTCAGTGGGTGGAAAAAGAAGAAATCCAGATATAAATGCTGAAAAAATGAGCACAGTTGAGTGAAGATTGGCATGCATTCATTGAAGTTTTATTCCTTCTCTGCAAATGCAGAGAATTCTGCTTGCTAACAAGCAAAATTTTGAGAAAAATAAAATATTTCTCCAGTGGCAGTAGTTTCTTGTCTGAAACAAAATATGTGTTAAGAATTGCAACGAGGAGTGGTTAGATCATTGATTCCGAAGGGTTTAGAACTATAAAGTGATTGTGGTTTTACGTATATTTCCTATATCCTATTATCTAAATTTCCTCATGCATTTTGTCTCTTACACCTCCTGTTGGTGCTTTCATTGAAAAGACTTTCATTTAGTGATTTTTGAAGTTAGCTAATTGTGCAAATAAAACCTTACATTCTCATTAGGAATAAATGATGTACTGTGATTATGTTTAGTGTGAAATAGGATTATGAAATTAATAAACAAAGGAAGTTAGATTGTGGCTTGAATTTAACTCCAAATAATACACTCAGACACCTCACTCAAAAGGGCAGGTGACTGACCTATCTGGCAACTCCCCAGAGCCCCTGACTAAAGTCCATATAGCAAGTGAGAATTTTTAGAATTCTCCCAGCACCCAATTCACCCTTGCTTGGCCTGGTGAGGTGGGAGAGCTTTTGCACTCTCCAGTGCTCCCTGGACCAGGGACGCAATGAGGGGAACCACAGGATCACAATTGTACCAGAAGAGCTGCAGCAAAATGGAACTGAACGCAACAGCTAGATCCAGGCCAGGCATAACTGGATAATATCAAACTCAATAGACTGGCACCTAAATCTCATTAAGTTCTAAGGTCATAACAGCACCAAAGCTCTACACCAAAGGGCAGAGGTCAGTGTTATACAAAATGACAAAGACTAGGAGAAAAATGCAATCTCAGGCCTCTAGTACACCAATAAGTACAGAGGACACTAGCTCAGCTGAAATGAATGAATTAACAGAAATGGAAGCAAAGAAAGAACAGCAGAAAGGTATAGAGGAACTCAGAACAGAATTAATACCTGAAATAAAAAAAGAAATTTTTGAATATATAGCATCTGAAGTAATGTATCAGATCCAGAAACATATGGGGAAAACCCAATGCCCACACAGAACAAGTGCAGAGAATGCTATTCCAGCTGAAACATATGAATTAACAGCGTCAGAAACAAAGAAACAACAGAAGAAAGGTCATGAGGAACTCAAAGCAGAAATAATTTCTGAAATAAAAAAAAGAATTTGAAATCATAGCATCTGAAGTAGAGAATTAATTTGGGAAATATATACAGGAAACCCAATTTGCAAAATCTCTGCAGTAAAAGAATTAATAGCCACCTCTAAAGAAGACATTGATTAAAAAAATAGAGGAGATCAGAAATATGATGGATTCTTAGAATGATCAACACAGAAAAGAAATAGATCACATGAGGTGAATCAAAAGGATATAGAAGAACTTAAAATCTCAATCACGAGTCTACAATACCATTAGAGTGAAAGCAAAGACAGAGTTTCATCTCTTGAAGATGCTGGTGCAGCTAGTAAAAAGCTAGTGAGAGAGGATCTTTTAAAAACAACAAGGATGCAGGAAAAAACAATCCTTCACCTTCAAGATGATGTCAGATGAACAATATGAGATTAATTGGCATCAATGAGAATGAAGGAGTCAATATAAATGATATAAAAAGAATATGTGCAGAAGTAATAGCAGAAAACTTCCCAAATATGAGGAAACAATCAAACATTCAGGTAACTGAAGCATACAGAACACCAAATAACTTCAACCCAAGTAAAAACACAAGGAGATATAAAACAGTTAAGATCCCAGAAATCCAAAACAAGAATAATATATTAAAATCTGCTAGAGAAAAGAAGCAGACACAATCTAACACAGTCCAGCATTCCACAACAATAGTGAGCTATCTGAAGAAGTTGTCAATGGTAGCCATTTACAGCTCACCTTATTATTATGGCCCTGCGGTGTATACCTCATTTTTATACTTTTCTGCTGGATGGTGAAGACCTAGATAGAGCAAGACCTATATACCAAAACATGCTCTTTTTGTTTCTTATGAGGTCAGCGAAGTCCCCTCAGGGTTTATCTTATAATCCTTTACCGTATTCTTTAGTTCCATTGTCTGTGTCATCCATGTGTATGAGTCATGGCCAATGCTTGACCAATTTTCTCTCTGGGAGAGCCTGAGAGAAAATTTTCTCTCCATGTGACTCTCCCCAGGCACACTATAGAACTTCAATCTCTTTCCTCTGAAAATATGTGCTCTTGTATTTATCATTCTTCTGTTTTCAGCACTGCTGTGGTCTGAAAATTTTCACTTCTTGTTATTTGTTTAATCCTAAAATCCTGTGAGTAGGTTTTCAGACTACTGTTCTTGATCCTTCATTTTGTTTCTTAATTTAATGACACATTTTTAATGTGTGCATATGTGACATGCATGACAATCTTGATTGCTGTCTATGTCATAAATTGTATGGAAGTTATGAACAGAATACATTTTGTATTTTTTATAAATATAAATAATAATAAATAAAATGAAAAAATAAAAAAAAAGAAGCAGATCACATTCAAAGAAAAACCCATCAGAATTATAGCCGACTTCTCTACACAAACCATGAAGGAAAGGAGAGTATGGAGCAAAATTCTTCAAGTCCTACATGAAAACAAATTCCAACCCAGACTACTTTACCCTATAAAACTCTCTTTCAAGTTTGATGGAGAAGTGAAATACTGCCACGATAAAGAACAACTAAAGAATTTCATGATGACGAAGCCCTCCCTACACAGGCTACTAAAAGATATTCTAGAGAGAGATCACAATGACCAGAATTCCATGGATGAGAATGGAAGGAACCCACTAAACAGGGAAAACAATTAAACACAGGACAAAAAGGACTAAAACTAGAAGGTAAATATCATGACAATCATAACTCAACACATTTCAATTATAACCATCATTGTAAATGGACTTAATTCACCAATTAAGACAAATAGACTGTACCAGTGGATTAGGAAAAAAATCCAACAATATGCTGCATACAAAAAACACACTTAATTCAAAAAGACATTCAAGGGCTCAAAGTCAAAGGGTGGGAAACAATATTACAGGACCTCAGAAAAAAACAGGTGTAGAAATCCTGTTCTCACGCAGTCTGAATTTCAAACCAAGAATAATCATACAACACAAAGAAGGCCACTGTTTATTGGTAAGGGGAAAAATTCAAGAGGAAGAGGTAACATTCATAAATATCTATGCAGCAAACACAGGAGCACACAACTATGTAAGACAAATTTTAATGGACATGAAAAATCCAACATCTAAGATGATAATCTTAACAGGAGACATTAACACCCCCTTATCTTGAAAAGATAGGTGAACCAGACAAAAAATTAGCAAGGAAGAAGCCGAACTGAACCAGAGCCTGGAACAAATGTACCTGATGGACATATACAGAGTGTTCCATCCAACCACAGATGAATACACATATTTTTTCAACTGCACATGGGCCATTTTCTAAAATAGACCACGTACTATTCCATAGGTCATGCTTAATTATATTGAAGAAAACAGAAATTATCTCATGCATACTATCTGATCACAGTGCAAAGAAACTAGAAGGAAACGACAAAAGAAACAGAAAAAGCCATATAATTTCATGGAAATTAAACAACATCCTACTCAGCAATTAATGGGTCACAGAAGAAATTAAAAAGAAATTCAATAATATCTACAACTCAATGACAATTCAACCACAACTTACCAGAATTTATGGGATGTGATAAAAGCAGTTCTCAGAGGGATAATCGTATGTATGAACTCGCACATTTGGAAAACAGAATGGGAACAAATAAAAACCCTAATGTTGCACCTCAGACATCTGAAAAAGGAAGGGCAAACCAAACCCAGAGCACAAAAATGGAAAGAAATCATAGAGTAGAGCAGAAAATTAATTCAATTGACATGAAGAAAACAGTTGAAAGAATCCATAAGTCAAAAGGCTGGTTCTTTGAAGGACTAAATAAAGTTGATAAGACCCTAGATGACCTCATTGAAAAAAGAAAAGAAAAAAATTTGAATACCAACAATAAGGAATGAAAAGGGTGAAATCACCACAGACCCAGTGGAAATTCAGAAGATTATCAGTAGCTACTTCGAGGATTTTTTTGCTTACAGAATGGAAGACACAGAAGAAATGGACAGATTCCTCGAAAGGTACAAATTCCCAAAACTGAATCAAGAAGATATAACAACTCTCAATAATGTAATAACAGTCAACAATATAAGAAATGTAATAAAAAGCCTGCTGAAAAAGAAAATCCAAGCCCTGATGGATTCACAGCTGAATTCTACAAGAAATTTATAGAAGTTATAATCACTACACTCCTCAAACTCTTCAATGAATCTGAAAATAAAGCAGTCCTTCCAAAATCATTTCTGGAGGGAAATATTACACTGATTCAAAAACTAGGGAAGACACAACCAAAAACAAGAACTAAAGGTCAATCTCCCCCACTAACATAGATGCAAAAATCCTCAATAAAATCCTAGGAAACAGAATACAGCAAATCATCTAGAAGGTCATATACCATGACCAGGTAGGATTTATCCCGGGGATGCAAGGATGGTTCAATATTTGAAAATCTATAAATGTAAAATGCTATATTAATAGACTGACATCTGAAAACCACATGGTCATCTCAATTGATGTAGAAAAAAGCTTTTGACAAAGTCCAACACTCATTCATGTTCAAAACCCTACAGAAAATTGGAATAGATGGACTCTACCTCATCTTGAAAAAAGCCATTTATGATATCCCAACAGCAAACATAATTCTAAACGTGCAAATACTGAAATCTTTTACTCTTAAATCAGGAACAAGACAAGGATGTCCTCTATCACCCCTCCTGTAGGAGATACTTCCTGGTCCTCGTCTCAGTCCAAGAAACCAATATTTGTAATCCCAAAGTTATGTTATTGGAATCCCATCAAATTGATTCCAATCTACCACTTTCGATGCAGCCCACGGCGAAAATGAGGACACTAAATTATATTTTTAATCATCGAGGAGTCAAGGGGCTCTAGGTGCAGTCACGAAGATGGCTTCCTGGAACCAAGAGAGCAACCCAGGGCCTCACCCGGTTTTTATTCAGTGAGGGAGTGGCTTGAGGACTGAGAGTTGTGGGAAGTAGGTGACTACTGTGAGCTGAGCTAGGTGTGGGGCCTACATTTACCTCTGCCATATGCAGAGAGGATATGTAGAGAGAGAGTAACCTGCATTATATAGTATTTAAAGTTTTGGGAAGTCTAGGGCTTCAGCTTTGATGTAGTCTTTCAAGCCCCAGGAAGTCATAGCCTCTGTCTTCAGGCTTGATCCCAGCTGGCAGCATGGAGCATTAGCTCTACCATCCTGTCTCCACCTGGCTCACATTAAAGAGCAGCAGGCTTACCAGGGAAACACGCATGCCACCTTCAAAGACTATCACCAGCACCTCAGCTAAACCAATACACATTGCTTAAGGCCAATTGAAGGATAAACAGAAGTACTAGCCAGCTCTCTACATAACAATACAAGGAAATAGGATCAGGCTCAGTCAAAATGGAGACAGTCGCTCTTCTTTCAAGGAGAGCTGCTGGGTGTGCCCTTCACACCCTCCTATTCAATATAGTTTTGGAATCATTTACTACAGCCATTAGGAAAGCAGGAGAAATAGAAGGAATAAGAATAGATAAAGAAAAAGTTGAATTATCACTATTTGCAGATGACATGATACTTTACTTGGAAGACCCCAAAAATTCAACCTAGAAGATACTAGAATTGATACAGAAATTCAGTAGCATAGCAGGATACAAAGTCAGTACTCAAAAGTCAATAGCATTCCTCTACACGGATAACACTGAGAGAGAAACTATAGAAACAATACCTTTATAATAGCACCGTAGAAAACAAAATACTGTGGAATACACTCAACCAAGGAAGTCAAATATCATTTTATGGAAAATTACAGCACGCTAAGAAAAGAGATCATATAGGATTTCAGAAAATGGAAAGATATTCTATGCTTCTGGTTAAGAAAAACCAACTTCATGAAGATGGCCATAGTACCTAAATTGCTGCACAGATTTAATGCAATTCCTATGAAACTGCCCCCAACATACACCTATACCTAGAGAAATTGTTCCTAAAATTTATTTCGAACCAGAAAAGACCTAGAATGGCAAAGGCAGTGCTGGCCAACAAAGACAAGGTAGGAAGCATCACAATTCCTGACTTGAAATTATACTACAAAGCTACTGTGATAAA
>PVKA01011291.1:0-20005 GCA_004027165.1 Ctenomys sociabilis
ATTTTTTTTTTTTTTTTTTTTTTTTTTTTTTTTTGTCTTTTCGAGACAGGGTCTCACTGCAGTTCAGGCTGGCCTTAAGCTCACTTTGTAGCTCAGGCTGGTCTCGAACTCACCAACAATCCTCCTGCCTCAGCCTCCCGAGTGCTGGGATTACAGGCATGCGCCACCACGCCCAGCTTGTAATTCTCATTTTTAAGGGCTATAAAAGAGGAGCAGAAAGCCGAATTCTGAGGAATAGGTTGGCCATATGACATAACAATGGTAATAATTCCACTTTAAAAATCCATCATTTGTCTGCACTGTCATTATTTTTGGCTGATGAAGTTATAGGAACCTTTAATAAAGTTTCATTTGTCTGAAGAATCCAGAGACATTTCTGACTAATTTCAACCTAATTATGTCCATTGTAGAACAATAAAACATTTATACAGCGTTGTGGTTGCTGCTGTTGTGCAATCTCCATTGCAGTTTCTGGCAGAGCTTCGGCCCCTGTATGAGTGCGTGTAGAATGGGCTTCTGTGCGCCCCAAGGTACTGAGAAGTGTACCATGTGCAGCAAGAAAATATAGCTGGATATTCGGTATTCTCACTCTGGTGTATGTTGAGTCATAGAAACCTCTCCTAAAATTTAAAAACGTAACATTCATCTCAACATATTTCAAACTACAGTTAATGTAAAAGTCAGCCAGCTTCTGTGGGACAGCTCCATGCATATACTGGAGTATTCATACTTAAAAAATATTTATTGTGTTACTTCTTATTTTACTGTGTAAAGTGTCTATATTCAGCTATTTTCCATGACTGTAACAAAACACTTGAGGGTGAATGCTTTGTAAAGCAGAGTTTTATTTAGCTCATAGTTCCAGAGCTCTAAGAGCATAGTGCTGACTTCTTGCTTCATCCTGTTGAAAGCTTCCTGATGAGTGGTGTCCTGAGTGTGGAACAGGATGCAGAAGAGATCACCTGGTGAGACGGGAGCCAAGAGTGAGTAGGAGCCAGCCTTGTTCTTTTTATAACAAGCAGCTCCTCTCACGATGGGTGACTGGAGGTGGCCTGGTCCGGTCTGTCCTGAGGGTACTGTCCCCGCTCACCCGATCACCCCCCAGGTGACCCTGCCTCTTAAGGGATCCAACACTTTTCTCGTCTCCAGGCAAAGACCTGATTTCCAACACATGAACATTTGTGGAACAAACCATAGTGTTTTGTCACATCTGATGTCTGCCAAGTAAATCCTCTTTAAAAATATAAACAAATGTTTTTCAAAGAATTTTAAAATCAAAAATTTCCAAAATTAGTGTTTGAAGAACTTGATCATTCAGGATTTCATCACTGAAGTTTATGTGTTTTTTTTTTGTTTTTTTTTGGTGGGGATTATGGCCCCAAGCCCGTCTTTTATAACCTTGCACCCTGAATTCCCCAAACAAGAACTTACATTTAACAGTTGCTCAGTGAATGGTTCAAAATGAATGAATATTAATCAGAGTTAAAAATTAATAAATGGATCATATGACCATTCTACTGCCTGAAGTGGGGAAGGGAGACTTCAATCTCAAAATCTCTGTCTTTTTTTTTTTTTTTCTTGCTCCTACTCTTTGTTCTTTCTTTCCTCCCTATCCATCTACTGCCCCTTCTCTTCCTCAATTTTTCTTTCTGTCTTTTCTTCTTTAGTTAACAGAATGATAGTTTATTAATTGACAATGCAAATCCAAAATAATAGAATGAATACAGCATACTTTTATCTTGATAAGCCATCATGTTACCAGTTTCAAACTATAGGAATGATGATAATTAAAATGATTTGACTTGATAAGTAACTGCAACCCCCTGGAAATAACCACGTAAGTAAACTTGGGAGTGAATTCTCCACCCTAGCTCAGTTCAAAGACTGGTAGTCCTGGACAATACCTTGATTGAAATCTTATGAGACAAGAGACACCCAGGTAAGATGGCCAACCACTCAAAACCTCAGCTGTGTTAGGTATTAAATCCTAGTTGTTAAGGTTAAACTGCTAGCAGACCAGAGGAAGAGAAATATAGTCCATGTGAATAATGTGCTTTTGCTTTGGACTATAGGACAAAAATATTTAGAATTAATACATTGGTCTAAAAATAAGCACTTGACAGGAATAATCAATGAGAGTGACAATAAATCAAGAAAGTGGCAGAAATTATTTTTATTTATTTACTTACTTATTTTGGCAGAACTGGGGATTGAACTCAGACCCTTGCGCTTGCCAGGGGAGCACTTATTCTACTGAGCCATCTTCCTGGCCCCTATTATTTTTAAAATAATTAAGCTTTATCGATATGGTGATATTTGTAAATGTTAAATCCCACTGATTCAAGAGCAAAATAAAAGATAGGTAATGGGAAGGAGATCAAGCGTTTTTGAAGGAGAAGGGGATTGAGAGACAGGGAAGGGAGAATGAGGGAAGGATTAGGGGTAAGAAAGGGGAGTTGGGATGAGTCACATACGTGCGCTGATGGCACATGGGGCATGTGGACACCCTCTACTGCAAACATGCGTAAGGCATGTAAGAGGAAACAGGTCAAAGGATGGATGGAGGGAGAGGAAAGAAAGGGAAAGTGCATGAACAAAAGGTATTCAGGTGTGTTTTTTTAATGTTTTAAAAGTCATTTATTTATTTGGTACAGGGTCTCACTACACAGCTCAGACTCATAGTGATCCTACCTGTCTCAGCCTCCTCAGTGCAGGGATTATAGATGGGCACCACCATGCTGGTATCAGTGGCTGGCACAGTGTGCCTGGTTCTTAGGTCCCTGCTTCTGCCAGGCAGGCATTTAGTCCTCTGAGCTCTCTCTCCAGCCCTCAGACAAGTTATACATATACACCAACTTCACACAAGGTTTGAAATAAGCATTGTGAACTACATACATGTACTAATAAAAGAAAAGAAATAAGAAATAACTTTGAAAGTAGAATTTAAACTGTGATTGATTGTTTCCCCAATCACAAGCCCTGGAAACAACAATAGAACTTCTCTGACAACAGGCTTGCGCCTATCTAAGCAGGTACACAGTAGGATTCTGCCTGCATCAGTGCTTGAATTGAAGTCCAAAGGCAACTGGACTTCAGCTGGGAACTTGCTGGAAATGCAGATCTTGGGGGGCCAGCTCAGACACATTAAATCAGCACTACCAGAGCTAGAGCCAGGAATGTGTGTTTTAACACTTGGTGATTCTACAGTTTAATGAGGTTGGACTGCGCTTCTTTCATTTTGTAGACCTCAGACAATTTTCATGCCTTTGATAGATACCTGGCACATTCTTCACACTGCCGCTGGTGCTTTATCATGGGAACATATAACGCGCTGCTTTGCTTCCAGCTATCCCACATGGATGAGTGCTTTCCAGTTTCCCTAGAGTTATACCCAACTTACAACAGTTTTGTGTCATGTTTATTGTATATTTTATTATTTCTTTTATATATTTATATCTTATGACACGTCCAGTACCTGTGCTTTTTAAAAACTGTCTTTGAAACATGCTTTATAAAATAAACATTATAAAAACTTTCTAAGAGAAAAATCCTAGAAGTGATAGTATTGAGCCTGGGAGTGAGTTTGTTTTAAATTCGGACAAATTTCTTAAATTCTGTTCAAAAAATGTTACATCAGTGTCTATTAGTAAGTCTAATCCTTGAAATCTTGCCCACCTGGTGCATTATTATTAATGTTTAAATGTCAGTTTGATGGGTTACAATCATTACCTCCTTTATATTGCATTTCTTTATTTATGAATAACATTAAGCATTCTTCATAGTTTTACTGACTCCCCCATCACCTGTCATTTTCAAATAATTTCTTTTCAAAATGGAGACTGCAGCAAGGCACTTACTCAGGCTGGTTTGAGGGTTGTTACAGGGCTTGACAGAAACCTACGTTGTTAGCATCCTGCCGATTGCCTTGAGTGCTTTCTGATGATTTGTGAGGAGTGATTGATCATAATCAAAAAATTAATCACCAATCAAACCTAGCAATTAAGCCATCGTCACATTTGCATATAAGTAAGAATTTATGCAATCTTTGAAGAAGGGAATTTAGGTGGAAGCTCTATCGGTTCTGGGATGTTGACTTCTGCCCAAGTGCGGCTGGCTCCCTGATGGCCAATTCACTGGATGGGAGGGGACAGTTGGGAGGCTGATGTCACTGCAATGGTTGGCATTCTTTGGTTTCTTGTTTTTTCAGCCCACTAGCTGCATATTTTGTCACTGCACATCATTTTTCCAGTGGACTATTTTAATTTTAAGGACCATGGGAAGAAAATGGTGATTCAGAGTTGCTCAAATACAACTCATGGTGGTGTACTGGTCTGGGATGAGCCTGCAATATCAGTGTTTTGAGGCCATTTAGGGAAGAGTCAAGAAATATTTTGTAAGGGGCCAGAGGGTAAATAGTTTTGGTTCGTGGGCCCCGACAGCTCCAGTGCAATGGTTCAACCCTGCAATCATATGTCTATAACAACTCGAACCATACAAACTGCACGTGCAAAGCTCATATCCCAATACAATTGTATTTACAAGAGTGTTCATGAGTCAGATATAACTTCTATAGTTTGCTTGCCTCTGAGTTACACAATTTTAATGTTGGTTAATAAATGACGAGGAGTTTTGGAGCAATACCCTCTGTTAAAATGATTTTTTTCCATTAGTGCTCTTCCATCTCCTATCTTTTGATCTATTTATTTTCCTTCTCATCTTGTGCCTTCTTCCCTCTTCCTTTCTTCTTTTTAATAGTCATGTGGTGTCAAGATGATCTCTTTCTTTTTTTAATGTATTTAATACAGGGTCTCACTACACAGGTTGGACTTGAAGTGATCCTCCTGTTTTCAGCCTCCCAAGCACTGAGGTTACAGGCTCACACCACCACGCCCAGTCTCAATCACTGTCTCAGCATGACCTGGGGGTGGGGCCAGCACAGCCTGTGGTTCTGGAATTGAAACCCTGTCCCTGCTAGCTCAAGATGATCCCTTAAGATTTCTGTATCTCAGTTTCCAAATCAGGGAAATAGCGATCATACACCATTACTAGCATAGACTATAATGCAGCAACGGATTCTAGAAAGTGCTTTCAGAGCACATGTGTATGCATAGATGTATCAAGATGGAGGAAGAATGAAAGACAGAAACCATGATAATTCTGAAACTATCAGACATTGAAATATCCCATATCATACTGAAGGAGAACAGTTCTCTAATCCAATATGATGTGTTTGTAAGAATGAAAAAAATGGAGGAAAGCCTCTACAGTGAGAGTGCCATGTGAACATGAAGACAGAGACAGAGGTTGTGGAGGGCACCTGGATGGTGCTCCTTGAAAGATCGTTTATCACCACTTTGGCTTAACCTGATCCTATTTCCATGTATCGATATGTACAGAGCTGGTTAGAACTTTGTCTTATCCCTTTCGTTGGCTTTAAGCAGTGCAAATTAGTCCAGCAGCCCCATAGATCCCCCAAACCATATGTGAGCCTGGTGGAATGGAGAGTCATGATGTCAGCTGGGACCAATCCTGGAAATAAGAGCTATGACTTCTCATGACATAAAATATTACACATCAGAGCTGAAGCATGACCCTAGAACATTAACTACTACCTCGAATTGTGTAATGCAGATTACTTCTTCTGCATATCCCTCTCTTGGCATATTGCAGAGGTGAGTTCAGACAACCTACCTAGCCCAGCCCGGGGCTCTCATGTATTTCCTGCTGCTCCCACAGTCACTGATTCCAGAGCCACTCCCTTCACTGAGAATTAATGTGTAGCCTTGAATCAAGGCTTTTGGTCTGCTTAGCCACTGTCCTAGCTGGATCTAGGACCCCCTTGGCTCTCCACCATCTTAGACGTGTAATTGTGTCTCCAGTTATGGCATGGGTTGTTCTGAAAGTGGTGGATTGGAATTAACTGGCTATAATTCCAAAGACTTTCCTTTGGGATGATGCACATAAACTTCCCAGAATGTGATGAGGACCAGGAAGGGCTTTCTACATTTGGCCCTCAATATGGACGCGACACATGACATACTCAGTACAATGACCACTGTCCACAGTCAGGTTCTGGCAATCCACTGCACCTTGCATGGTCAATTAAAGGTAAGCAGAGCATTTTACTAATTATAGAGAGATCAAGATGGTGAATTTACAAGTTACCAAATACCAAAAATCACCAGCAAATTCCAGAAGCTATTGTAGTGGTATAAGACAAAGTTGTTGTTGTTGTTTTTTTTTTTCCAAATCCTTATGACACCTTGATCTTAGACTTCTAGCCTCCAGAGTTGTGAGATACACCCTTCATTGACGACAGGTTCTCTGAACACATGCAATAATAAATTAATGAGACAATGTTTAGCAATCAGTAATACATCACATATTATCAACCACTATTTAAATGACTATTGATATTTCATCCAGAGTAGATTTAGAAAAGATTAATATTGTACTTAATTTCCTAGAGTACTAGAAGCTGTAAGAATTTCTCATCTTGTAATGTTTGAAAGTGAATCTTTCTATTGTTTATTAGTTTTGTATCAGTTTTGTATGGTATAAATCTTCATTACTGGTAGTTTGTTTTATGCCTAAAAAAAAATAGAGTTGTGAGATAATCAGTTTCTGTATTTTAAATCACCAATTTTGTGGTACTTCATTTTGGCAGCCCTAGTAAAGAAATACACTTGTAATAATCCGCTTTATGACAAGAGTAATAATAATAGCACTCTACATTTAGTAATATTTATGCACTAAGTCTTTGTATGTGCATTATTTAGTTTGGTGCTCACAAATACCCTTATGAGACAAATACAGTCATTATCCTCATTGCATAGATAGCAAAGTTGATGCTTAAAGCTCAGAGTTTAAATACTATTTTCGAGGTCACATACATAGGGAAGAAATACAATAAGGACTAGAACCTGCTTATCTCATTTGCTGATCCTATGGCGTGTTTCACTGTGGTTCTGCAGCATCTCTGAGAGAGAAAGGTCACTGGAGTCACTCCAAGGAACAGTCACTTCTCATCAGCCACTGTAAATGGGAAATCATAAGAGATATGGTAAACACAGTGTTGACAATGTAGCTGTTAAATGGGGTGGAGAAGCCTAAATGGACAGGCTGTCATTTGTGGGTGTTGCTGATTCAGATCTCAGGCTCACAGGTCTGAGTCATCTATTTGTGCTTCAATGTTCTGAGCCTGAAAGTAATTGGACACTGGCCCTGTATCAGCTTCCCTGCATTCAAGTCTTCTGCTGTGATCTCTAGTATATTTTCCTGCAAAACAGTCCTGTTCAAAAGTTCAACAGGTTCTTGCCTCACCAGGACTTCTGGAAGTCACTGGAAAACGTACCTTAAACCTGCCTCTTGACCTAAATTCATCAAGCCAGGAACCTGAAGACTAAGACAGGCCTGAGGTCTGAGGTTAATTGCAACCGAAAGCTTGGAACTTTTTTCAGTGTTCATTTAATTATGTGCCACTCCTCACTCATCCTCCTTCTGTCTTCACATCTGAGTTGTAGCAGGTACAAAAAGAACCCTTTCTGCACCCAGAAGTTCACCCTTAACCTAGAAAGTAGTCCTCATCAATCTGTGTTCACCCAAGATAATATATTCATCCATCGGGCTCTAGAAGCTGCTACTAAGGAGAAGAGAAGCACAGTTCCTCTTGCATAATCTGTGAAGGAATGTTAGAGGTATTTGGAGAAAGATCCTGACTAAACTGTACTCCCAGTGTGGGTGGCTGTAAGGAAACGCTTACGAGCCCAGTGGACTGCAAGACTCCTGTCTTCATCTGCGTGGGCCAGGGGAATCTGGGGCAGATTCGTGTCTTCTCTTGTCTCACATGCTGGGTCCACAAAGTGGGAAAGAAGAATAGGTGTCTGAAACACTTAGAGCAGTAGTTGAGGACACAGTACTGATGGAAGAAAGCTTGGATTTGTGCATATAGCAGGCTTTCCTAACCCAGGCTGCTTAGGCCTTCTCCTTGTTCTGCTCTGTTGTAACAGTGGACAGATAAAGACTCCAATTCCCGACTGATCCCTTATGCTAATATCTCTCATCCCTAAGACAGCTTCCCAGATGCTGGCAGACCTCAGTATGAATTATTGACTTGGAACTCACTCTTTATGGAAAGAAGAGCCCCGTGTGAGAAAGATCTCAGCTTCCAGAATTTGCTATGGGGCTCTTTCCTGATCATTTACTAGGTAGGTCTCCATTGGCCTGAGGGAGCTAATACGTTTCACAGCATGTTTTGTAGATTGCATCTGGCCAGATGTTCCTCTGTGTGGGTTCCCTAAGCAGTGTGGGAGGGAAAGAACACCCTGGAGGACATACAATTCCAGCCAAGAGGCCTGGTGCTGCACCACTTAGTCCAGACCAATCTCTTTCTTTGCTGCTGTTAGGGAGCAAGACTGTATTTAAGACTTAAAGCTCAGAGATATTTTTATATTTTTCTCTCCTTCTATTAAGTACATGCCAGTGACTACTTCTATTAGTAATGTAGGCTGCAGTGTATAAGTCATTTTTCAAGGATTCCAATTATAAGCTATTATGAAAAACTATAATAGACACTTGCCAGAACCAGGAGATCACATATTTTACTTTCCAGGGCCAGTCATAGGTGGTATGTCATGTAGTCCTGGGTAATAACCAATCCAGGATCATATCTTTCTCCATAGTTTGTTTGTGAAAGCGTTCAGACATCCTCATTGTGGCTCAGATACAAAGGCAGTTCCCCACAGGGCTTCCTTGGAGAAACACAGTGAAGCCTATGAGGTGAATCACCATCCCCCAACGAGGAGCTGAATGGTGGCCATGGAAAGCTGTCATGAGCTGCCAGCTACGTGTGGAGACCTAGGAAAAATAAAGGGGTTTTGGGAAATACCACAGTCGCTGTGTCCCTCTCCTATAATTAAAGAATGTGTATTTTAAAGTCTAATGCACATTTGTGTGTGAAAATAGATGTTAATATTGCAGGAAGAGAGCAGACCTTTGTCTGAGTGCTTATTAGTTATATTTTTTTTTCAAAATTTGTGGGTTGTCTTTGCACTTTGTTGGCAATTTCTTTTGATGTGCAGAAACTCCGCAAGAAGAGTTGATCCCAGTTGTTGGTTCTTTCAAGTGTTTCCCGTGTGAATACGTTTTCGTTCATGGACTCTTTGCCTACCCCTATGCCTTTAAAAGTTCCTCTTACTTTCTCTTCCAGGAGAGTGAACTCAGCTGTTTCTCTTTTAATGTCATTTTTTGCTATATAGGTCTTGTTCTATCTTGGTCTTAACCATCCAGCAGAAAAGTATAAAAATGAGGTATATAATGTGAGGCCATAATAATAAGTTGAGCTGTAAATAGCTATAGTCAACAACTTCTTCAGATAATTCACTATTTTTGTGGACTGCTGGACTGTGTTTGATTGCGTTGCTGAGTTCAGGCACCTATAATGGTTTAATGACAATGGAGTGCCCATCTTTGACAGGTCTAGACAAAAAAAGGGGGATACAAAGGAAGAACCATGATGTGTTTGTATAAACAGTACAGTTAGGATAAATATTCAGTGCTTATGTATAATTCTATGACAAGCAAGATTTGCACTTATAGTGGTTGGACAGGATATTATGTCAGCTTCTAGTACTATGGGCAACCACTAGGAAGATAACAAGGTAGAAACTATTAATTGCTGAAAATGTGATATAATTCAGCTTTTAAAATATAAGATAAGCATAAAGCTACTTTCTCTTAATTCACTGACTAGAGACATCTGCTATAATAGTGTCTGTAGGTATAATATCATGTATGTACCTTGTATGATACCAAACCATTACAGAAGCAATTTATAATGCATTAATTATTGAATCTTTCCTGTTAATTTGATGTGAAACTGTCTCATTGCTATTTGTCAATAAAAAAATTTTTAAAAATAATTAATATATTGCAAAAAAAATATTGCAAGAAGACAATGGTGAGGTCAGGTCCTCCTGCGCCCTACTTTCAGTACTCATACTTTGTGAAAGATAGGAGGTTAGACTGTCATTCTTTCCTAGGCCATATTCACCTGGAGAGAGTGATTGTAGACCAAAGTTTAGAAGGAAATGGTAAGCAATGTGCTGGTAACCCACCAGTAACTGAAAGACAGGGTGCTGAAGTGATCCCTGGAAATAGAGCAGTCGGTAGGTGTCATCCCTTATGCTAACTTCTTCACAGGCATGTTTATATTTCTGTATCACACAGCCTTTGAGCCAGAGCCTCCCATTATAAGACAAAATAGATGCCCAGAGAGGAAGAGCTGTACCCCAGAGTACACAGCCAGGAGGTGGTGAGGTCAGCTTCTGAATCAAGGTATGCCAAAGCCTGAGCTCCAGGTCTGTGTCACCTTGCCTTCTGAGACTCACGAGGCTTCCAGCGATCCTTTCTCTCTTTTCCCAAGGCAGGTCCTTCCCCAAATGAACTGCATTAGGTCCTTCTCTGTGCTCTGTGCTGGTGGTGAGGTGACTTTGCTCAGTTAAGCATAACTTTGCTGGAGTGATGCTTGGGCCCTCAAAGCTTCATCATTTTAATCTGTGAACTTGGCTGTCATTTTGCTCAAAAAGTACCAGGCATGGTTAAAGAAAAACCTCCCTGCTAAAGGTTTAAATAATGTTATCATAATCCTGATCAAGAATTAACATATTACTAATAGTACTGGTAATGGTAATAAAAGTAATAACACTAGTGCCTGTAGTAGGAATGATTTTAAAAGTGACAGTTCTGTAATAAATAATACCTAGTGCTTGAGTTTTTTATTTATAATTCAAATCATCGCATCTTCAACACCTGGACTAAGGTGTGTCTTAGGGATAACTTGGAAACTTACTGCTGGAGTCAAAAAGTGAGCTCTTCCTTAAATTTGATCCCTTAGCCTCTCCTTGCTTGACTATAGTCTTAGCTCTGCCCCGGGAGGTGTTTTTACTTGTGTCTAGCTGTCCCCATGAAGTCTCATATGGCCATAGGTGGGGCTTTTCGGAAGTGTCTGCATCTAGGGCGTGTGATGCTGGGATTAAGGTTGTGAGTGCTACTCTCCCTCAGGGTGCATAGCCTGGATGACATGTAAGGGACAGAAAGACGGTCACTGCATGTCACTTGCCACTTGTTGCTGCTTCTACTTTACTGCGTGGCTGCCTTCACCTCACTATGAGCTGTTTCTCTGCCGTGATGTCCCTCGACAATGCCACCATTCCTTGGGGCCACCCAACTCTGGACTGAGAGCTTTACAAATTGAGAGCTGAAATAAACCTTTTCTCTTTTAACTTTGGGTGTCACATGTTTTCTCTCAGCAAGAAGAGAAGTAACTAAGACAATGGGGTGTCATATTCATAATCATGCAGCTATCTTACAGGTAAAGTAAACTGAAAGTTAAAATGTATTGATAAGCTTTCTGGAAACATGCAGAAACAAGTAATACAATTTTTTTTTTAAGTTTTAAAAAATTTTTATTTATCAATTGGGTACAATATGTTGCTATACAGCTCAGACTCATAGCGATCCTCCTGTCTCAGCTTCCCTAGCGCTGGGATTATGGGTGTGTGCTACCACACCGATTTAATGGCTGGGTCAGCACACCTGGAATTCTGGGACTGGTGCAGTGTGTGGTACTAGGAAATGAGCTCAGGTTCTTTTTTCTTTTTCTTTTTTTTTTTTTTAGGGGGGGGTGGAACCAGGGATTGAACTCAGGTCCTTATACAAGCTCAGGTTCCTGAACTTGCCAGGTAGGTGCTTAAACTTCTGAGATATCTCCCTAGCCCCCAAATAATACAATTTAAATTCTAAGGAAAACCTCTAGGGTCTTTGAACTGAATTTCTAGTTTCCCACCACTGTCTTATAGGGACTTAGTTATGGAGTAATTCTAGAACCTCAAACTAGACTATTTTCTTTGCATTGCATAGAAGAGCATCTTAATATATATTAAAAGAAGGAAGAGGGGAAGGAAAAGAAGAAAGAGTATACAGATGAGCGTTAAGCCTGGATCAAAGTTGTTGTGAGTTGTCACATATTGGATCTATAACCCTCATTATCCTGTCTTGTGTATTGGGCAGAATGGCTTTTTATTTTGTATTTTTTTTTTTTTTTTTGGTTCTTGTTTACATGATAGAAATTCAAATCACTAGGATAGGCAAGAGATTGAATGCACTTTTAAATTGCAGAATTGTAACATACATCAAAATAATAGGGCTGGTGAGATAGCTCAGTGGACTAAGCACTGGCGTAGGCAAGCACAGGGACCAGGGTTCGATCTCTGGCATCATATGCTGTCTTGGCCCTGCTCATCCAGCCACCAAGTCATGGTGTGGTGGCACATGCCTATAATACCAGCACCGAGGAGGCTGAGACAGGAGGATCAACCACTATGAGTCTGAAGTGTGTAGTTAGACCCTGCACAAAATATAAAGATAAAAACCAAAAACAGTGGCTGATTAAAAACAAACAAAAACTAAAAGTAAAGCACAAATATAGATGGCTTCAAAATAATTTAAAATGAAAAACTGAATTACTTCTATCATCCTCATCACCATGTTTTCAACAAGGCTGATAGTGTCTCTGCTTAAACAGAATCTAAAACAAAATCAGCAGAGATTTCACACTTGAATAGTCATGCTAAGCATATAGGAAAAGCCTCATTAGGTATGTGGAGGTACCTGTATGACACTGATGTAATGGGCACATGCTCGTAGGATACAGACTTTTACAATGGACAACCAATGCCTGGTGATACATTAGGAGAAAACAACATGAAAAGTGTAACACAATAAGATGGATGAGATTTGGACAAGTAGAAGTATAAAACCAGGGCTTTGAGAAGAAAGAATAACAATGAAAAGGGCCTAGAAGGAGCTTTTAGAGCATAATCATACCAGCCTCAGCTTGGCTGAATTGCAGTTTATGATACCAAGGGGGATTATATAGAAAAAGGAAATGAAAATATTATGATTGAGAGATTTGAACATATGGATGAGAATTTGTACCTATCTGATAATATTCCCTCATTCATTCAGTCACGTGTGTGCATCTCTAAGTACCTCCTGCACATCTGTTGACTACCAACTAGGTCTGTAGTTGCAAAGATCATCAACACCATGGCTCGGTGGCTGGATGAGCAGGGCCAGCATAGCATGTCGTGCCAGGGATCGAACCCTGGTCCTTGTGCTTCCCTAAGCCCGTGCTTAGTCCACTGGGCTATCTCACCAGCCCTATTGTTTTAATGTGTGTTACAATTCTGCAATTTGCCATTTAGGTGGTATTAAATAATCTTTCTTTAGGAGTTTGATAGAATGTTGCCATTCCAACAAGGTGAAGGCCCCTTCCTTGTTTCTGGTTTTCAGTGAGCACATTGTTATACAAAGGAATAAAAGAAGCTCAGGATCTGAACAGGGAGCATAACCAGGGAGTTTTCTTTCATGTACTGACAAGTAGGAACTTCATAAACTGAGGGGGTTGGGCATGGTAATAATTTAATAGGTACAATGTAATAGAATATACATTTGGAAATGAAAGAAGAACATGAAAGGACATTTGTAGAGGAGTCTGTTTTGTATGCCACTTTCAAAGGATAACTGAAGATCCCAGTGCCTTGCTGGATTGTGGTGCCCCTGTAACTCACTAGGGGTAATGGAGAGGGATACAAGGACCTAGAATAGAGCACATCAAGGTGGAAGGACCCAGAGTCGTTGAACGACTGGAGCATAGTCATCCACATAGATCCTGTTATACTCAGAAATAAATCTAGATAAACTTTTGCTGTATAAAACCACTGAGGATACAGTGGTTGTTTGATAAACAAGTTAGTGTACTCTACTAGAGATGGTGTAAAGTTTAAGGGAAGGCTTTCTCCGCAGAATAGGAAAGCCATGACTCTATTTAGAGACTGAGGGGATGGGGCCATGGAAGACAAATTGAAAAGCAAATGAGAAAGTGGCTAATGTTAGAGCAAGTTCCCCAAGGCGTGGAAGGAAGTGACCCAGAACAGCATCTTCTGCTCTCCTGCGCTTTGTTGTCAAGAGACAGGAGAGCACGGAGATCCTTGTTTTGGTGGCTTTACTGCTAATTATTAACTAGAGAGAAAAGATGAAAGAAGGACAAGAATCAGAAGCATATGGAAGTAGCAAAGCTTCCAGAATCTTTCCACATTATTAGCCACACAGTATATTACAGAAAAAAAAAAATAATGGCAAGACAAACAGGAGTTTAAATCCTAGCTTTGCTGTATTTCAGTTGTAAAAATCAAAATAACTTATCTGAACTCATTTATTCTGCTCAGTTGGAAGACAAGTAAACTGGTAAACACTTCACATGGATTACTTATTTTCAAAAACAAAATGAGATGTTACATAAATTACACAAGAGATATTTGAAATATTTTGAAAATCATAACAATAACTCATACTTACTGAATACTTATTCTATGTCAAGCTTTGTCTTAAGTAAAACATAAGCATTAAATCATTTATTCCTCATAACGCTATAATGAACATATTCTTTTTTATTTATTTTAAAAATTTTTTTCCTTTATTTACTTATTTGGTACAGGGATACAATATATTCTTAAAGAATCCCCAACTTTATAGATAAGGGATCTACTCAAAAATCAGTAGTGTATGGTGCTTTTCCTTAGGTAGAGTTATTATTGGTTTATACTTTTGTATATTCCCAATAGCATTTTTATTTTCTAAGATGAGCATATTTTATCTTTTTAAAAAATGTGTTTAGTACAGGTCTCACTACATAGAATGGACTCATAGTGATTCTCCTAGTTTCAGCCTCCTAAGAGCTGGGATTACAGGTGCGTGCCAGCACACCCAATCTCAGTGTGCCTTAGGGGGCCCAGCACGGCAGACCAGAGATGGAACCCCTGAGTCTGCCTAAGCAGGAACTTTAATCCACTGAGCTATCTGGCAGCCCTTGTATTTTATCTTTTTGAGTAGAACTTAAAACAGGTTTTATTTTTTAAACAATCCAAATACCTTTTTTTTTTTTTCATCTCTTGCGGTTCTTGAATGTGACATTTGTCAAAGCCTGTCTCTTCCTCTCTTCTAGGGCTCCTTCAGGGGCCCTGAGCTTTGCTCCAGGATATCATTACAGCACACAGAGCTACATGGGGAACTAGCAAAGCCAGCACAGTGCTGCCCTGAGCTCCCCGAATCCCTGCTGTGGGTGACTCCCAGTGTGGCCCCAGCCCTTCTGTGCCGCTCCAGCGAAGTTTTCACTGGATCGCTAGTGCTGTTGGATCAAGCTGTTTAATTTCTCCCAGCTTCACTTCACTGTAAAATGATCGCATTAAGTCAGTGCCACCCCTGCCCAAAGCTCCTCTGTGGTGAGGGTTTCTGGATCAGCAGTTGATCAGGGCAATGATCCTGGGAAACACAGAAGGGTACTGGAGGATAAAGCACAGGAACAGGGTCCTGTCTTTCTGGGGAGATAGGGCTCATTTAAATTGGAGACTCTTTAGGAGCCTGTATAGAAAACACTTACAAATTGCCCTATTTTGGGGGTAAGAGAGTTGTGACATTTGTTTGTCAACTTTGACTCCTGATTGCTGAAGGGTTACTGTTGGTGGTTCCAACTACTTGAGATTTCTCTCCATCCAGATATGTTGTCCAAAATTTTCTGGTGGACAGAAGACATTTGTGGCCTAGAGACATTGTTCCCTTTGGAGTCCATGAAGATCGTTGTCAGGAGACCTCTGAGACATGATGAGGCAGGCACAAAGCCAGACCCCAACAGCAGCTGGCACAGTTGGCAAAAACAAAAATAAGATAAGCACTTGAGGACTTTGTGAGTAGTACACACTCAGTGATTGCGGGGTACTATAATCTGTAAGATAGCATCAGCAATACTATAACTAGTGCAGAACTCGTGTTAAAATCCTAGGCTTGTGAATCCAACTTCTGACACATTTTATTTATAAGAGGACCTTCAGGTTTCTTTCTTTTCTTTTTTTTTTTTTTTTTTTTGTCTTTTTGAGGCAGGGTCTCACTATGCAGTTCAGGCTGGCCTTAAGCTCACTTTGTAGCTCAGGCTGGTCTCGAACTCACAACAATCCTCCTGCCTCAGCCTCCCGAGTGCTGGGATTACAAGCATGCGCCACCATGCCCAGCTCAGGTTTCTTTCTGATTGCACTTCTTTCTTCTTCCCACCCTTATGGCTGCTGGGGCTAGCCCCTAATTGGTCATTCTCTGTGAGGGAATAATTAAATGAGCATCATTTTTTGTACATTAGATTTCTCATCTCTGAAACTCTGTGCTTTGATTTAGGAAAATCCCCAAACTAACATTAGCCTCTATCGTTATTGTTATTTTTTTTAAACCGTGCCACTTACCGTTCTGAGGTCATCAGATAGACATCTTCATGAAAGTTCCCAAGGGGTGAACTATAGTCAAACCATGTTAGCCTGAAAGGCTTTGAACCATTTTAGCTGCTCAATGGAGAATGCATCCCGGGATGCAGGCAGGTTTCCAAGACAACTGGGGGTTTCACGGTTCATTGAAGGATGGCCAAAGCAGCTGCATATTGGTACTTTGGAAGTCTCATACTATTCTGCAAGAACTTTTTGGTTCAGGAAATATAAAACATATTTGCTACAAATATTTTTTCTTCTCAATTTTTAATCACATATATATGGCAAGGGAAAGTTTCCCATCTGGAGTTTTTTAATTCATTTTTATGTATATTACCCATATAAAATGTTGATATTTGATGTTCCATCAATTTTTTAAAAAAAATTCTGTAATGGAACATTGCGTTTTGTAAAGGCTGCTAGTGACTGAGTCACTGAGGTGGCCTCAGAGATGACAGAAGGATTGGCTGTGGTGTGGATTCCTGTGAGGAAGAGCTCCAGCTCTTGCAGTGGCAGATACAATGAGTAACAAAGGGCTTCGCTAATTCTATTAATCACAGACACTTGGCAAAGAGCTGAACATGATAGAAGGAGGTTAAAGGATCTTAGATATCAACAAGTCTAGCCTTACTTGATTTTACAGCTGAGGAAACTGAGCCCCAGGAAAGAGAAAGTTTTGCCTAATGACACATAGTTAATTAAAGGTAGGTTTGGGGTCATAAACTCAGGTCTCCAGAGTTGCAGAGTTCTTTCTATTCTCTATGCCTAAAGTATCAAAGCACAGGTGCAGCATTGAAGTGAAGGTGCAAAATCAAAAAGCATTGCAGATTTATGGCTTTGTGGAGTTGGGGGCAAGGGGGTTCACAGAAGGAAGACTCCCTGCCTCAAGAGTGCCTGATATGATGGGCTCAGGTTGTAGATTCATGCCCTGCGTAACTCTGATGGCCTTGTGGGTTTGCTCAACTTTTACGATTGCTAACCAATTATGACTGCTAATCAGAAAAATGGGTTAAGATGAGCATCTATTGCATTTTATTGTTGTGAACCTTAGATTAAGGCCTAAATACAAGAACATTTGGCATAGCGGCTATCACGGAGCAAACGCTCAAGAATAATACTTTCCCTTAGTATTATTATCATCATTCTTGCTCAATAACCTTTTTTTAAGGACAGTATTTCTTATACTGTGCTTTGTGGTTCACCATTTCCAATCAATGGTTGTACTATCATGAAACATAAGTGCAAGAAACATCTATATTTCAATATCATTTTCAAAATTTATAGACTACCATTTTCTTGACGATTGTGTGTGTGTGTGTGTGTGTGTGTGTGTGTGTGTATGCAACTTGGACTCATAGTGATCCTCCTGATTTCTGCTTCCCTAGTGCTGGGATTACAGGTATGTGCCACCATGCCCGGGCTCCACTGTTGGCTCAGCTAACCCATGGGTGGGGTCAGCACAACATGCAGTGCCAGGCATGGAGCGCTGGCCCCTGGCTTGCCTAAGAAAGCGCTTAGTCCACTGAGCTGTACCACTGGCCCTTCCTTAAATATTCTTGAAACAATAAGTAAAGTCTCTAAGAATGTGTGTAGGAGTTAAAATTATTAATTTTTATTCAATGCAATGTTATAAAAGATTACTAATATTTCTTTTTAAGGTCACGCCTCACTTCGTACTTTAAAGAATAATATCCTATTGCATGTCAGCTTTGGAAATGAGGGTATAGGGAAGAGAATAGTTAGCTGTCCCTTGGTCTTGTACACGAATCATGCTACTTTTTGAGAAGATATGTAAAAGTGACTGTAAAAGAGCATTCACCTTTGAAATGTCGACTTCTGGTTGCTCTGTGAAACAAGAAATAAAAAGGGGCCGGGGAGATAGCTCAGCGGACTAAAGCACCAGCTTAGGCAGAGTGCAGCGGCCAGGATTCAGTCCCCTCCATGCCATGCCAGCCCCACTCCCAGGGCATGCTGAGAAGGTGATAATGGGTGTGGTGGCGGGTACCTGTAATCCCAGCACTCTGGAGGCTGAAAAACAGGAAGGATCACTTCATGTCCATCTGTGTAGTGAGACTCTATAGACCCTTTTTAAATGTACTAAATACATAAAAAAGAAGAAATACACAAATAAAAGCAAAAGAGCATTGATTGCAGACTGAGGAGAGGAAGATCTTGAACAAGGAAGTTTAGAAAATGCTGGGGAAGTTTTGGCAAACGTGAATATTCTTCTTTACTCCTCTAGCAGTAGGCAGGAGGGGGAAGTGCTGGCTAGAGATTTGGGAATCAGCTTATCTTCCTTTACTTCTCCAAGGACAGGAAAATCTTGGGTTTAGTTTTACACTTACAATACTTAATGCAGGGCCTGACACTAAGTAGGAGCCAATAAATGTGCACTGAGTTGAGACCAGATGTAAGTGGATGTGAAAAGCCGTGATAAGGAATCTGGACATTATTTGACAGGCAATGGGGAGCTGTTGAAGCTTGTTGCTCAGAGGAGTGACATATTCTGAAATGTACTTTAGTGAGATTGGTTTGGCAAGCTTTTGGGGGGATGGAAACAAAAGGAGAAAAACTAGTCTATGCACTGTATCAAACAAGTAGCAAGTGAACTTACAGGTGGCCAGAAAAACAGAAATACCGAGAAAGCACTTGTTGAGGCAGCACAGTATCAAAACTTTCAGTAATAATTAAAATCAAAAGAGAAACACTGATGAAGATTCATACATTGTTCCTTGTGCAAAAAGAAAGATGAAAATGATAACACTGAGAGGCACTGGCCCCTAGAAATGGATGGTGAGAATGTCGGAGGAAGACAGAAGGAAGGGGGAAGGGGCACAATTTGAGTTGGGGAGAAAGATGTACTGGGCTTTTGATTTTGAATCTAGTTTGAGTTCTGATAGGGTGTCTAAGAATGCAGAACCAGGATGTTTCTGAGAAGTGCCACTGAAATCTAAGTTAGGAGAAGAGGTGACAATTTCAGATATGCCCATATGAAACTGTGATCTTAAGCTCTGTGAGTACTAAAGAGTGAGTTCACTAGATTTAAAGAACTGTGTTCAATTCTTTGTCCACAGCTGTAGCCTGATGCTGCTTTTCTTATTCCTACTCATGAAAGGTGGTAGCTTCCTGCAAGCACAGCTCTGTCCAAACCAGAATAATACTATAGGATTGAGATAGGATGTGGAAGGGCCGGTCAAATAGTTCAGTGGATTAATGTGCCTACTTAGGCAGACACAGGGACCTGGGGAGTTCAATGCCCTGGCCTGCCATGCAGAAACCCCCCCTGTGGTGCACTGAGATGGTACTAGAGACTGGGCTTGGTACTGCATGCCTGAAATCCCAGCACTTGGGAGGCTGTAAACAGGAGGATTACAATGAGTCTGATCTATGCATTGAGATCCTGTACATCCTGTCCTAAATACAAAACAATAAGTAAATAAATTGTAAAAAATAAAACTATTTTTTAAAAAAAGAGAGAGATAGGATGTGGAGAGGCTTGCTAGGGAATTAGCTGGGACCCATTCATTACAAGCTCAGGAGAGTCACTGAACAGTTCCCAAAGCCCTTATGTGTACTCCATAGGAGAAGTCAAGCAGGTTTTTTTAAAATTTTTTTTATTTTATTAAAATACAAATATCAAT